>PVJN01026682.1:0-28828 GCA_004026805.1 Lasiurus borealis | reverse complement strand
CCCTGTAGCTGCTGCTGGGTGGCCTCAGACACTAGCTGACTTGCACCTCCTTGAAGATCCAGGAACCAGTGTACCTAGAGGTCAGTGGGAGATGACACCATATTTCAACTCCTCACATACATAAGTGACACACTCAAGAGGCAGACTCGGTGAGCACCAAAGCCCCACTAAAGCAAGTCCTGCCTCATAGGGGTGTCTCCAGCACAGTAGTTCTTCCATTAATAGACACAGCTAATCCTCACAGTCAATTGGCCTGGAGATCCATTCCTCCCAGTGTACCAATAGCAATCAAGGCTTAACTACAACAAGACTGTGTACCCAGCCAACAAAGGGGTGCACCAAGAATGTCCACCTCAGGTGATTGGGAAGGCGGAGCTACTGGGCCCTAAAGGACAACTAGCACACAAAGCCACTCCATCAACACAGGGAAGCAGCCAAAATGCGGAGACAAAGAAACATGTTACAAATGAAAGAAATGGAGGAAAGCAAACTACTGGACAGAGAGTTCAAAACCACATTTATGAGGTTACCCAAGAATCTTGTACAAATTGATGAGAAACTTAGTGAGACCTCTGAGAAACTTAGTGAGACCTTCAAGGATCTTAATGAGAATGAAGAAAAATGGAAAAGGACCTGTCTGGAATAAAGAATAATATACAGAAATCCAACAGCAGACTAGAGGACCCCAAGAATGAATCCAAAAATCTGAAATATGAGGAAGCAAAAAACACCCAACCAGAAAAACAAAAAGAAAAAAAGAGTCCAAAAATGTGAAGATAGTGTAAGGAGCCTCTGGGACAACTTCAGGTGTATCAACATAAGAATTATGGGGGTGCCAGAAGAAGAGAGAGAGCAAGATACTGAAAACCTATTTGAAGAAATAATGACTGAAAACTTTCCCTACCTGGTGAAAGAAATGGACTTACAAATCCAGGTAGCGCAAAGAATCCCAAACAAAAGAAATCCAAAATGGACCACACCGGGACACATCATAATTAAAATACCAAGGGCAAAAGACAAAGAGAGAATCTTGAAAGCAGCAAGAGAAAAACAGTTACCTACAAGGGAGCACCCACACAATTGTCAGCTGATTTCTCAACAGAAACTATGCAGGCCAGAAGGGAGTGGCAGGAAATATTCAACGTGATGAATAGCAAGAACATACCACCAAGAGTGCTCTACCCAGCAAAGCTATCATTCAGAATTGAAGGGCAGATAAAGCGCTTCACAGATAAGAAAAAGCTAAAAGAGTTCATCACCACCAAACCAGGATTATATGAAATGCTGAAGGGTTTTCTTTAAAAAAAAAAGGAAGAAGAATAAATAGGTAAAGATAAAAATTATGAGCAACAAAGTGATAACAAATACATACCTATCAACAAGTGAATCTAAAAATCAAGTGTATAAAAAAATCGAGGAACAGAATAAACTGGTGAATATAATAGAATTAGGGGCAGAGAAAGGGAATGAACTAACAATTCTCGGGGGTAAAAGGGGTGTGAGGGGTGTGGGAAGAGATTGGACAAAAATCATACACCTATGGATGAGGACAGTGGCAGGGTGTAAGGGCATGGGATAGGGGGTGGGGAATCAGGTGGAGGGGAGCTATGGGGGGGAAAAAAAGAGGAGCATCTGTAATAAACTGAACAATAAAGATTTATTAAAAAGAAAAAAAAGGAAAGAAAGAAAAGAAAAATAAATAAAACACAGTGGCTTGCTCTAGTAGGTTTGGCTCAGTGGATAGAGTGTCTGCCTGCAGATTGGAGGGTCTCAGGTTGATTCTAGTCAAGGGCATGTACTTGAGTTGCAGGCTTGAATGATCCCTGGCTCTAGGAGGCAACCAATGGATGTGTCTCTCTATCCATGTTTCTCTCTCCGTCTCTCCCCCTCTCTTCCACTCTCTCTAAAAATCAATAAAAAAAATATCCTTGGGTGAGGATTAACAACAACAACAACAAAAGAAACCCATGTAGTGGCATGGAGTAGACTAATACTAAACAATACTTATCCTTAGAGTAAATCAGGGAATAAGTATATTTTCAGATAAAAGGCTTCCACCTATAAATATAAAAAGTTTGTTTTTAATATTTTAACTGTTTGAAGTACATTGCCTATCATCTTGATATTTCTAGATCAGTATGCTAATCACTTATGATACTGGGCTGTACAGTGATAATGCGTTCAGTGGCTATGAAGTGTGTTTATAATTTTCTGAAGAATTGAATTTTTAAAAAATATACATTTTTATTGATTTCAGAGAGGAAGGGAGAGGGAGAGATAGAAACATCAATGATGAGAATCACCAATCAGCTGGCTGCCTCCAGCAAGCCCCACAATGGGGAACAAGCCCAAAACACAGGTATGTGCCCTGACTGGGAATCCAACTGAGACCAGGTTCATGGGTCGACCCTCAACCACTGGATCACACAGGCTGGGTGGAACTGAAACTTTGGATTGTGTCCTCTTGAAGATGTTACATGCCCACAAACGTCCTTTAAAGCTACCAGGATCTGGTGATCCTTCCCTAGGTTCTCTTGGTGGTACTTGTCAACCCCCACTCACGGGGGTTGTGCGTGTGTATTTACCTGTTAGTATTTCAGCTCAATGGTAAGCTCCTTGAAGGTTTAAATATCCTTTATTATTTTAATATGTGCTATGAATAAAATAAGAACTGACATCTGATAAACATCTTAAAACATTAGTATTAGAAAATACAGAATAGGGCGAAATATGTTTACATTTCATGTAGAAATTAATACAGTAATTAATAAGTAATAATACAAGGATAAACTGTTTCGTATACTCAGAGCTGGACATCTACTCCTGCCCCCCTGCACTGTATTCTCCCCTTCAGACTCTAAGGAAACCCTTCAACTATTACACCAAGCTGCAGAGTGTCATACTACATACTCCAGTGGCTATTACAGACACAGACAAAGGAGCAGGGATTTTCCACTGTGCATACTTAATATCCTTTGAATTTCAACCATGAGAATATTTTACTTATTACAATAAAACTTAAAACACCACATATGACTTTAGAACAAGACACATAAAAGATTATTCAGTTAAACTCTTTTACCTACATGCAAAGGAAGCTATGAAGGTTGAGACATCTACAAATTAACCCAGATTACCAGATTAGATGGTATTAGTGGCACAGCCGGGTCAGACCCCACCAGTAGTGCTCTTCTCTCCACAGCTGATGCCCTTCGACTGAGGAGCAAATCACCACCTCGGACATCAAAGCATGTCAAACTCACTGCCCATGGGCTGCATGCAGCCCACAACGAATATTTTTGGAGCCCAGCCAATGTAATGGTATGTAAGAAATGTTTTAATAAAAATTTCATAACTTAATTTTTATAATATCCTGTTATACATAATTATTAACAAATTGCGTTTGCTAATGACTGATTACTATAATCGTGTTGCATTCATTTCCCTTATGCACCTTACGCACAGGTGTACCATCTTCTCTCCACTAATACCAGCAGCGAATATTTTAGCAGCTGATTACCACGTCGTTATTAATCTTGGATTGACGTGTTTGGTGTACACAAAAGGAAATATTTCGCTTTCAAAGAACAAGAATAATAGGTTTACTTGCATTACGCATATTAATTTGTGCAGTTATTCAGTGTCTGGTAAGTTAATGTTCAAGATAAAATATTAATTTTCATTAAAATGTTCTATTATTTTATGTTAACGATGACTCATTTATTTCAGCCCTTTGTATTCAGCATGTCTCTTATTAAAATAAACCTGTTTCTATGAAAATGGAAACTTTTGTGTTTTTTGTGGCCTTATTTGGTCCATATTAGCCTTTGAGTTTGACATGCTTGTTATACACAGTCACTGAGAAGTGGTCTTTGACAGGACCTCCAGCTGGTATTCAGAGCCCAAAATCAATCCGCTCCATGCGGGCATTTTTTTGATTTCACAAGCTCAAAACACCCACTTAGAGATGAGATTACCTGCTCATAAAAGTAGAGTGCTCTTTCGAAGTTCTTCAGCCCAGTATAGATCATGCCTCCATAATAATAGTAACATAAAAAGTGCTTTGCATCGTAGGCTCCATTCTCTTTACAAATATCCATCATGTCCACGTCAAGATATGGAAGGGCAGGCTTAAAGCATTTTGCTAGCAAACAAAGCTGTGAAAATATATTTGTATTTAATTGTCATTTTAATTGTACTCTGGCAAGCTTTAGCAGAAGCAGTAAATTCATAGACTCTAAAAAGTTCAAGAAAACATTGTTTTACATTTTCACATTTAACTTATTGATTAAAAGGATCCACATATCAACAATAGTATTTTGTGCCGAGACCGGTTTGGCTCAGTGGATAGAGCATCAGCCTGCGGACTGAAAGGTCCCAGGTTCGATTCCGGTTGGGGGCATGTACCTTGGTTGCGGGCACATCTCCAGTAGGGGGCGTGCAGGAGGTGGCTGATCGATGTCTCTCTCTCATCAATGTTTCTGACTTTCTATCCCTCTCCCTTCCTCTCTGTAAAAAAAAATCAATAAAATATATTTAAAAAAAAAACCAATAGTACTTTGTTTTCTTAAGCATTCAGAATAAAGGAGCACTTGTTTTTTTTAAAAAAATTTTTTTATTGATTTCAGAGAGGAAGGGAGAGGGACATCAATAATGAGACAATCATTGATCGATTGCCTCCTGCATGCTCCCCAGGAGCCAACAACCTGGGCATGTGCCCTGACCAGGACTAAACCCTGACCTACTGGTTCACAGGTCAATACTCAACCACTCAGTTATACCAGAAGGGCTAAAATAGCACTTCTTTATAAAGGATGAATCAACCATGAGATTTAGTACTCCACAAATGAATTAAAGTTCAGCTAACAATTCACTTAGTAACCATTGTCACAGATGTGCAAACAAGTGTGTCCTTATTTCCTTTGCTGAACTAATCACAGAAAAGATCAGCATGCTGATTAAAAATGAAACTTTTCTTTAATTATACTTTTTCAATTTCTAAATCCTTTACATAAGCATTAGAAATTGTGCAAGTACATGGCAATGTCCTGTATGTGAGTGATGTGGTACAGGTGTGGACAACGTACTGTTAGAGAGTAGGAATTTTTGAGCATGCCCCATTCCAGAGAGGCCGTGGACTATCCTCCAGATAGAGCTGTCAGGGCTGATATCAGGCCAGGCCTTGAGATACGGTCTCATGGCTCCTTCCCAGCACCTAGGCCTTCTTTCATAGAACATTGTCAGCTTTCTGAAGAATAAGATGACCCTGTAAATAACATGGTCGTCAACTCTGTCGTTGCTTAGGAAAAACTGTTTTGTCTTGGGTTGCTTGCTCTGCAAAAACAGGATGTGGTAAATGTGCTTAAAAGTGGTCCTACACAAAGGATCACTGCTGCTCTCTGGACTCCCTGCATAGAGAAAGGTAGAGCAGTCGCTGGCCAGCTCAATAAATCCTTGCTTGCTTATTACCAATTTAGCAGCCTCTGTGGTCATTTGCAACTGGTCATGGAAGTTTGCCCCACAACAATATCAACTCCCTGAACTAGCTGTTCACTTACTACTAGAGCACTTTATGTATTTTATACACCAATCACAAATGTTACTTAAAAAATGAAAAATGGAAAAACCGCACCTTCATTGAAACTAGATTGATTTTGGGCTCAATACCAGGTGGAGGTCCTGTCAAAGACCACTTCTCTGTGATTGAAATAATTCACAAGCCATGTTATTCATTAAGGAAACAATCTCAATACCCTATGGGGATTGGTTAAACCCTTTATGAAATACTCTGCAGCTATAAACCACTGATATGGAACCATCCATAAGATATTTTAAGTAGAGCCCTGGCCGGTGTGGCTGTTAATTGAGTTGTCCCATGCTCTGAAAGGTTGCTGGTTCAATTCCTGGTCAAGGCATATAACCCGGTTAGAAACTCCATCCCAATAGAGGGTGTGCAGGAAGTAGCATATCGATGTTACCCTCTTACAACAACGTTTTTCTCTCCCTCTCAAATCAATAATAAAAAACATATTTAACAACAACAACAAAAAAGATAAATTGCCCTAACTAGTTTGGCTCAGAGCATCGGCTTGCAGACCAAAGGGTTCCGGGTTTGATTCCAGTCAAGGGCACCATATCTTGGGTGTAGGCTTCTCTCTGTCCTGGGCCCTGGTCGGGGCGCATGCCAGAGGCAACCAATTGATGTGTCTCTTTCACATCGATGTTTCTCTCTCTTTCCCTCTCTCTCCCACTCTCCCTAAAAATCAATGGAAAAATATCCTTGGGTGAGAATTAACAAAAACAAAACAACAAAAAATAGATACATTAAGTAGAAAAAAGTAAGGGGAGGAAAAAGCAGAAAGCAATGTACTCTATATAATTATTCAGACAAATTACTACAACTTATATAAAAAAAGAGACAGACCTGGCAGGTGACTCAGTTGGTTGAAGCGCTGACCTGTACACCAAATGGCTGTGGGTTCAATTCCCAGTCAGGGTACATATTTAGGTTATAGGTTTGATCCCTGGTTGGGCGTGTATGGGAGACAACTGATCAATGTTTCTCTTACACATCAGTGTTTCTCTCCTTTTCTCTTTCTCTAAGATCAATTAAAACATTTCCTCCGGTGAAGATTAAATAAAAAGAGAGAAAAAATAGACGTATTTGCTTGCTCATTAATAAAATATCTTTGGAAGGATAAACAAGAAACTGCTAACACTGGCTGCCTTTGGAGAGAGGTGGCTGTGAGGCAGGGTGGTAGAGAGACTTCACTTTGCCTGCTGGATTTTGAACCATGCGCAATAAAATAAATAACATTTTGCCCTAACTGATTTGGCTCAGTGGCTAAAGCGTCAGCCTGCAGACTCAAGGGTCCCAGGTTTGATTCCGGTTAAGGGCATGTACCTTGGTTGCGGGGACATCCCCAGTAGGGGGTGTGCAAGAGGCAGCTGATCTATGTTTCTCTCTCAATGTTTCTAACTCTATATCCCTCTCCTTTCCTCTCTATAAAAAAAGCAATAAAATATATTAAAATAAATAAACTACACTTTAAGGTATAAAGTTACTTGTATTTATTTTCAGGTTCCAAGATTCCTTAAAAAAGAAAATAACTTGGCATTTTTTAAATGTCAGAAGTGTTATTTACTCTGTTCTACAAGCCTACTAGCTGAGCCATTCTATAATTTGTATCCAAAAACTGTTGAAAACCTTTTCTATAAATAGAGGTACATGTATATATATACACATATATATGTGTGTGTGTGTGTGTGTGTGTGTGTGTATTACATATATATATAGAATATATCAGTCTTCACCAAATTGCCTTCATTTATCTAATCAGATGTTGAGGAAACCTACCTGGCAGAGATCAGCATGTACGGAGGTCAGCTGGTTTGTGTTCATCTGCATCTTATCTATGGCTTGCTTGAGGATGCCAATTCCTCGCAGGGGCTGTCAGAAATGACATCTCTTTCAGATAAGTTCTCAGAGATGGCAGCACAATGGATCTTATGTTGTCACTTACAAATAAAAAATAACACTAATTGACAGGTTTCTTTGAATGACAACATGAGGTTTCCATACTCTTTCAGGACTGTCCAAATTCAGTCAGAAAATGTTTTCTTACGCTGTTTCTTGTGACATTTAGAGTAATTCAGCATCATTTTAAAACCATAAAGCCTTTTTTACAATGAAGATAATCAAAAGCAACATTACTTCCTCAATAGTTCATTATATTTACATCTAAGTAAACAAATCATTTAAAACAGATGACAGCCTATGCTTAGTAAACTTAACTGTGTTCAAAGATGCTGACATTTTCCCCTCAGGTAGCTGGGCATCATCTGGAAACGTTCTCCGACATCATCTCTTACCTTATAATAACTTACTCCTAAAACTGACATGACCAGTTATAAAAGGTCCTGATTAAAATAACAAGACTGAGTTTCAAGTGAGATACAGTCAGTTTCAAGACAGGAGATGTGATTAAAGGGCTGAATAACTGTAAATGGTTTTTCAGTAAAGGTTGTTGGCAGTTTTTTTAATCCTCTCTTTAAAACCACCACTTACTTAGTTCTCCTACAAAATACCAATCACTTATTTCTGTTTCAGTCTCCTTCAAACTAGTCTTGAAGTTCAATTCCAAATAAAAGAGAAGCACCCAAATTGTAACTTGTGTCAATATCACAAAATTAAAGACAAAGAACTGTTCCAGATTAAAGGAAATAAAAGTTTATGTAGCACAAACCATAAACTGAATTTTCTTTTGCTATAAAGAAATTAATAAAACAACTGGCAAAATGGGATTAGGGTCAGTATATTTGCTAAAGAATTATATCAATATTCATCTCCTGAAGTTGATCTTTGTACTGTGGTTATATAAAACAATGTCCCATTTTTTAGGCAACACTCAAAGGCCATCCTATCTGCAATTTATTTTCCAAGGGCTCAGGAAAAAAGAGAAAAAAGGATAAGCAACTGTGTTAAGATATTAATATCTGGAGACTTTGGGTGCAGGATATTTGGGAATTATATTATTTGGGAATAATATAAACATATTATTCTTGCAACTCTTTATAAAGCTAAAATTATGTTACAATTAAAAGTTTAAAAAGTTTTAGCAAACAAAACCCAGCATTATTACCACGCAAAGGACACTAGAATAGGAGCTCCAAAACCATCACTATTGGCTGTAGGTTCTGAGGCTGGCCTCTCCCTACACTGGAGTCTACACCCATGGAGGGTCTAGCTGTCCTTACAGCTAACACAATGAGTACTTTAAGTGACCACTTACATCTAAGTGGGTAGAACTCCTAGTACTAACCTGGAACCTTAACAAATGAGTTCATTGTTTAAGTTAGATATCTTCTATATAAAAGCCTAAGCAACTATTTGACAGTTCACTATGATATACACTGAGCACCAGGGGAGAGATGCTCAACACATAGGCTTGGAAACATGGAACAGACTGATGAATCTCAGAGAGAAGGGGGTTAGGGCCGAAACTGGTAGTCTGACATCCCCTGAGGGGTTCCAGATTGCGAGAGGCATAGGCCAGGCTGAGGGATCCCACTGGTACATAAAACTGCACTGGGCCTCTAGTATGTTATAACAGAACTACAAACACTTGAATAACATTGCTTACCTGTTTTCTTTCCATAAGGGCATTTGTCAGCTGATGGCAAAGCCCAGCAACTAGATACAATAACAAAATATTAAAAATATAAATGACTAGACAGGTAAAATACATTCAATGAAAAATAGCAAAATGCAGTTTAGCTTACACGTATCTGTTGCATATCGAATGTGTTCCCCATTACAAGTACTGATAAAAAGCTGAACCTGTGAGAATAATGTTTCGAAGTCAGGAACACTGGGCATAGAAAACTTCACAAATCTGGAATAAAGGGAAAAAATAAATTTATCTTGATATTTCACGAGTGAAAAGGTAAAAGCAACTGAGGTCAGAAATCCATCCTACCTCCAATGCTCTGTTAATTAAATGTGTCTCAGTATTTTTAAAAATTAAGAAACAGGATCTATGAGATTTTTCTGGCATGTTTGTTTGCACAATCAAGACACAACATAGATTTTTTTAAAAATGCTTAGAAAAGAACAGCTTTTAAAAAGAAAAATTCCAGTCCTAGCTATTTGGCTCAGTGGATAGAGTGTTGGTCTGCAAACTGAAAGGTTCCAGGTTCAATTCTGGTCAAGGTCACATGGGTTGTGTGCTCAATCCCCAGTTGGGGACTTGCAGGAGGCAGTCGATCCATGATTCTCTCTCACCATAAAATGTGTCTAACTCTTTCTCTCTTCCTCTCTGAAATCAATAAAACATACATAAAAGAAAAATTCCATTAAATGAAGCCAAATATCAGGTCTTCCTAGTATTTGTGAAGGAACTCAATATAAACTTATAACCTAACGTTTAAAATAATATTTTTCCTTTCAGTTCCAATGTGGTCAGGACTATTTATTCAATTTAAAAGCCAGTTGTTGCTTTTCCTGCCCTGAAGATAACAGTTGAGTAGGACAAGGAACTAAAGCTATGGACCAGAAGGCCTGATGAAATTGATTCAGACATACTTGATAATGGGGAAGTACAGTGACAGGTGATGTTATGACCAGCCTGGGTAATGCTATGGTCCATCCGGGAAAAAACACTTTCTGATTAGCAGGACAAGATGAACTGGAGGTGCTGGGAAGAGGGAGGACTCAGATGACCCATCCTGATGCCCTTGGCAGATGGTGCCTTCCAATTGCTCATGATAAACACTCGGGGGAAGGAAGGAGGCGTGGAAGGTTTGAAGATAGGTTTTGGGGAAGAAATCACATAAGCTACCACCACTGAGGCACTGCTTACAAGTCAACTTCAAGCTCTTCTTTTTAATAAAAAAATGAACTGTCAAAACTAATTCACAATTTCTCTAAAATCTTTCAATTTGTACTATCCAGTTTAGTATTACTTGACTTAACATCAGCTGTCACTGTACTTCCCCATTATCAAGTATGTCTGAATCAATTTCATCAGGGCTTCACAATAAATTAATAAGGCATTGTCATTTCCAGTTTATAAATAAAAACATGAAACTTGGACCCCATACCTAATAATGGAAGAGCATAATTCAAAGAAAGTACAAAGAAACAAGGTCAGGACTCTCTTCCGGTTTTCTTTTACTTAAATACAAGAAGAAATTCTGTTTTGTGTACTCACAACTGTAGTCCTACTTTTGCCCACCCCCGTACATACATGTGAATTTGTGTGTATAAAACATGCATGCTAAAAAAGGGGAGAAGCACCAATGAATAAAAAAGATAAAAGCAGGCATTCTGTCCTCTTAATCATCAAACATCAACAGTGGAAACCTTTCACTGCCTGCGCATCCCAAAGAGCTTTCTGCAATGGTGAAATGTCCGGCATTTGCCCTGCACAACACAGTAGTTACCACAGCAGCTACATGTAGCTACTGAGTACTTGCAATGTGGCTAGTGCAACTGAATCTTTAACTTTTTAAAATTAATTTATATAGATGTCGCTAGTGGCTACTATATTACAGGGTAAAGCTCTAGACCAGGGGTGGAAACATCCGGCCCATGAAATTAGTCTGGCCCTGCCAAGGCATTAGGCATGAGCAGGCTAATTTTTAAGTTGATAACTTGTATGGCTGGCAAATGATGTTATAAATATCCAAATAGCTCTTGTCAGAAAAAAGGATCTCCACTCATGCACTAGACCCTTTCATTTGGAGTTTCTTCTCTTAACTCTCTTCTTGACCCCTACCTTTGCCTCAGGAATCCCAGTCCAAGTAGAACCAGACCCTCCCACTTAGTTCTTCTCAGTTTATTTACATTATTACAACTTTCACAACAACCTTAATATCCCAATTTTAATACTAAAACATCAAGAGAAAAATAATTCTACTGTAAGGTACCTGGAGTTACAAGCAACACAATTAAAACAAGGTCTATTTAACTTGATCTCAAACAGCTTAAACTTGTCAGCAGATGTGGCTCAGTGGTTGAACATCAACCCATGAACCAGGAGGCTATGGTTAGATTCCCAGTCAGGGTACATGTTGTGGGCTGGATCCCTGGTGAAGAGTGTGCAAGAGGCAGTAGATCAAGGATTCTCTCTCATCATTAATGTTTCTCTCTCCTCCTCTCTGAAATCAATAAAAAAATATTTTTAATAAAAAGTTGGAGAATTCAAAGCAATATTGCTGTTGGGCATTGGTAATTACACTCAATATACACAGCCATGCCATGCTTCATCACTCTTCCTACTTTATTTCCAAAGTTAGGAAATGTAGGCACTCAGATGGACTACATAAGTAAAAGTATTCAGATAAATACAAACTCTAGTGCCCAAAGTGAAATGGCCATTCATTTTTAAAAATAAACTTCCAATTGTGTATAAAATATAAACACAAGTTAAAAATGATTAGTAGGGATAAGTAAAATGTAACTACTATGACATGACTTTTATGGTGCAAAAGAACTCCATGTTATTTACATGGCGTACTTCCTGCATCAAAAAAATAAAGTCAGAAAGTGCAGTGTTCAGTTTAGAAAGCACAAAACTATCAAAGACAATGTCCCTTACAAAACAGCAAGGACGCCCAAGGAGTGCTCCTGTACATCCAGAGCTCCAAGCACAGTGTCCAGATGGGATAAGTTCTTCGCAAGGAGTTCCCCGCTCTTGTTGATCAGCTCACAAAGCTGAGTCATCTGCCCTGAAAAACAGGAATAACACTATGTCATTCAGTTATAGTACTAACCAAACCAAAGGTAGGATAATGAGACTTCATATCCCAGAACAAGAAGTACCTAAAGATTATTCCTTATATTGCCTTCATTTCTTTTTTTAAAAAAATATTTTATTGATTTTTCAGAGAGGAAGGGAGAGGGATAGAAAGTTGGAAACATCAACGAGAGAGACATTGATCAGCCGCCTTCTGCACGCCCCCTACTGGGGATATGCCCACAACCAATGTACGTGCCCTTGACCAGAATCGAACCTGGGACACCCCCCCCCCCCCCCCCCCCCCCCCCCCCCCCCCCCCCCCCCCCCCCCCCCCCCCCCCCCCCCCCCCCCCCCCCCCCCCCCCCTCAGTCCGCAGGTTGACGCTCTCTCCACTGAGCCAAACCGGTTTTGGCTATATTGCCTTCATTTCAGATGAGGATGAAGGGCCAGAGAAGTGAAATGAACTAAACCACCCACATTGCTCTGCCTCCTGAAAGTTTCTCCATTCCCTCCATTCCTTTTCCTGGTTCTCCAAGCCAGAAATGTATACATACTATCACTACCACTCCCTGCTCCCTCTTTGTATCTAAAATGTCACCAAAGATGATTTCCTTTTACTTCCTCTCTCAGCTCCATTCCTTTCGCTCTTTCCCGATTTAATTCATATCCTTATTTCTTATCTAAACTACATCATAACTTCCCAATGCCCACTCTTTCCTCCAATGAAAAATTCGATTAAATTATTCCAATAGTTTTAAGAAGTCCAAATGCTTCAGCCCAGTGACTGGTCCCTGTGCCTCGCAGCCTTATGTCCTGTATTTCCCTTCACACATCTCGTCTTTGGTCATGTCAAGCTCAAAAGTCAACCAACACTCCCTATTCTCTCACCTTTATGCCTCTACACCTGCTTTTCTCCACGATGCGTGTTCCTCCCTTCACACTTCTCCCCCATGTCCTCCTTCTACCTGACTCATATTCTGCTCTACAGTCTGCCTAGTCTTCCCTGACCCTCACCTACCCTCCTTTCCCATGGCTAACTTGGTTGGATAGTTGTCCTCTCCCCATTCCTAAGAATAGATAATTTAGCATAAACTCGGGTGAAGAGAATCTCTTCTCCAGCTTAATAATACAGGTTTACATAGCCAATCAATTAACAAGCAGCTTGATGACTCTCCTAAGACCCATTTTTCTTTCCCTCATATCACAGTGTTATAACAACAAAAGTAGAGATTCTAATTAGGCCCAAATTGGTACTGGGAACTAAACTTACCAATTTTAACAGGTTATTCTAATAACAGACATACCATAGGTACTCTCTCACCTCACAAGCTGTCTTTCCATGACATTTTCCAAGACAATAATACAAGTTGAACTGAGAAAGACCAACTCACTATCACTTTATTAAAGACCTCACTGGTATGTATGAATACATAGCATCTGCCAGTTAAATGATAGCCCCATTTTAAGCCCAATACTTGAAATAAGTTTAAAATGATTTGAAACACCCAGAAATAAGCATTTCAGTTCATTACTCCCCCCCCCACCATATTAAATAATCAATGCTGAGTTGAGACTTAAAAGCTGGGCCATTATGAAATCATGAGAGTCAACTACTACAGGGCCAAAGAGAGTCCACAGTTAAGTGTCACAGGCACATTGAAATGAGTCCAGCTAGGGTTGTGGCAGTGAAATTTCCTCTATCCCTTCACTTAAGCTCCATGTTAAGAAATTCTGAATGAGAGCAGAGAAAATAGACACTCATCCACATGCACTATGCTGTGCACAGCGTGGAGGGCAGTCACTGCGTCCTCTATCGCCGTCGCAGGCTTCTCCTGAAGTGGCGACGTGCACAGAGCATGCAGGCAAAGTTTCCAGGTAAGTGACTCCTCTGGATGCTCAAAAGCCAGAGGAATTCAGTGTCTGTGCACTAAGTGACTGTGCACGAAGTGAATGAGGCAGGACCCAACCCAACCTTCTAAGCACCCCGCAGCCCAGAAAACTGAAACGAAGTGGTTGTGTCCTAATGAATGGCAGTTTATTCATTCATAAAACTGAAAAAGTCTATGCCTTGCCTGTGAGCCTAACTTCTATAAAAATACAGGACATGAGACAGAACAGTTAAGCCTTACAACAGCAGCGAGGTAGAGATAAGTGGAGATCAAGAGACTGGACAATAAACGGGACTTGCCCAAGGTCATGCAGCTACTAGAACTTTACAATCCACGGTCGTTCACAATTAACAACTACTTATTGCGCCCATATGACGGGTGCTTTCACACGGCTTCTCTCCCTCAACCCTAGCCACTCCATGAAATGCGGACATATCTTTATTTTACAGATGAAGAAACAGGATAGTGAAAGGGGCCTTCACAACCAGCAACTAATTAATTCAGAGCACAGGGTTCTATCAAGTGATGAGATGAATGAACCCAAAAGCATGAAAATTAAGGGCAAAGTGACAATGGTCACAATTCTACCCTAGAAACCGAGTCCCCGAGCGAGTGCTCCTCCGGCCTTCTGCAGACTAACATGGGCGCGGGGGCTGGCCGGGCGCCGGCCGGGGGGTGGGGAGGAGGTCTGGAGGTGGCCTCCTGGGACGGGCTCGCCAGGCGCCGCGGGACAGGCGGCCAGGACACCAATCACCATGGGCGAGGAGGCTGAAAGGGCCAACGGGCGCTCGCACAGGCGGCCAACGGAAGTCACCGCCCCAAAATGTCAAGCGCAGCGCCGGGGCGTCCGGGGAGTGAGGGCGGGGGAGCGGGAAGGTCCCGGAAGCCCCGGGACGGGAGCCCGGGAGCCCGGGAACCCAGCCGGCGGAGGCCGAGGAACCAGAGTGCACGAGGGGCGGCTCCCGCTCGGCAGCGCCCGATCCTGTCCGGGCCTACGCGCCGCGGCCGCGAGCCCAGCCCGGGCACCGGCTCGGGATGAGCGGCTGGGGCTGCAGGGCCGCCCGGGCCTCACCTTGAGCCGAAAGCTGTCGGACACTGTTCACGAACTGCTCCAGGGCCGAGGCCATGTTCCCACGGGCTCCGAGGAGCGAGCCGGCCCCCGCGGGAAAAAGCCTCGCTCTGGGGTGGGCGCCCGCGAACCGCCGGAAAACTAGGGAGCGGCAACGTCACTTCCGCAGGTCAAGCACCGCGAGATCTCATCTGCCTGGGAACCAGTTACTGTTTCCTTGGAAACAGTTCTGCTGCTCGCCCTAGCGGGAAGTTAGCTCGCTTTTCCTTTCTTCAAGTTGTTCACCTATGAAATCCCTTCCTCAATTTAATGGGGAGAGTGATCAAAGGAAGAAGCTAACTCGTAATCCCTGTGAAGCATAGTAATGATCCCTCCTTTGGGAAAACGGCTATTTGAAACTGAGGTTTTGAAGTTCTCTGCTATTTCTTGCTAGTTCCTTGTTCCATAAGTCAACTGTTATTTTTAGATGGTCTCTTACTCTGTAAAAATAACTTAGTTTTTTTTTTAACTTAAATAATAGAAAAGATAAACTTAATTGACTGACCTTGCAAGCTAGCCATAAGAGGCTGATACACTGATACTAATAATATTCCCACGTCAGGTGTCTATATAGATATGTACTCAAGGTTAGATAGAAGCTGTCTGCAAATATAACTTACACAAAGACCTAGAAGGATATAAAAAGAGAATACTCCTTCCTGTGGTTGTTCAGAATTTGACAGAGATATTATGCTCTGAAACCATGCATTATAAAAATGATTCCTAACTAAATGGCTCATTAAGACATCTTGTATCTAGCTGGCTGATTTATGATACAACACCTGGCCCTGTAATTCACACTGGGCATAATGACCCCTTCTTCCCTGAGCCTTTGCCTGTGAGTAGAACATAGACATACATAGCCTTGTGCTCACGTCCCTTTCCTACTGCTGAGTAGCTGTGTGACTTTGTGCTGGTTATTTGACCATCCTGTCTTGTTTTCCTCACCTGTAAAATTCTTACAATGACCTCAACCACCTAAAAACACTTTTAGAACTATGTGTTCATTCAACATATATGTTGATAAGCCAGGCGGTCTAGGTCAGTGGTTAAGCATCATGAGATCACTGTTGGATTCCAGGTCAGGGCACATGCCCGGGTTGTGGGCTTGATGCCCAGAAAGGGGCTTGCAGGAGGCAGCTGATGGATGATTCTCTCTCATCATTGATGTTTCTCTTCCTCTTTCTCTCTCTCTAAAATCAATAAAAAAATTTTTTTTAAAGACATATGTTGAATGAATTGATTTCTCCATTTGGAATTCATTTGTCTTTCCTCTACTTGACTTCTCAAGCATGTTGCTCTTTTCATATAGCCACTTGCCTTCATAATCCATACCATATCCATTGCTTTTAACCTGCATGGAGTTGCTTGAGACCAAGCATCTGTCTTACTCACCTCTGGACATCTTAGGGCCCAACACATATCGACTGAAGGTTGATGGCATCAATTCAACACCAAAGGAATCCCCAACTTGTGGTACAGCAAAGAATGAAACTTTATTCCATGCAAACAGCTTAATTTCAGTGCAAATAGCTAAATTGTGACACAACATGGCTGTGAAAATAGTCCAAATAGTCCTGGGCCAGGACCCTCTCCAGTTAGGCAGCTCTCTTCTGCCCTGTACTGGACTGTTCCATGCTGCTTTGCTCTGTGGTTGCTCTGGTGAGACATCTTTGGTATTTCTCTTTCATCTTTCAGCTCCAGCCAAAGAAGCACAGCCCTTCCACCCCGCCCCCTTTTTTTCAGTGGAAAGGAAATCTACAAACACAGTTCTCAGTCTTGGTGGAAAGAAAGAGTACACTCTCAGAGCAAGAGGGGAGCTGGCTTATATAGACAGAAGTCCACACTCCTGATTCCTGATTAGAATTTTGTCATGCAGATGAGGACTCTAAAACATTACAGTTTAATTGGTCCAAAAGGCATTGCCCTGATTGGTCAGAATGGAGCTGTTCTGATTGGTTGATGAAGCTGATGGGGCTAAGGGGCAGGGGGAAGATATAGCTATGAAGCTCTGATTGGATGAGGAAATCTCAGTCCTATTGGTTAAAATAGTATTCCAGGGATTCCTTTATAGGGGCTGACTCAGCTGGCAGGAACACAGTGCAGGTAGACAGCTTAGTGCAGGCCTCTCCCTGAAGTGCAGTTGGTGTAGAAATGGCTATTAGGCTCTGTTATTAAATGTTAGCCCAGTTAGCCACTGGAGCTCTTCTTAATAGGGATCTTCTTTCTCAAGGTCCACACACAAGAACTGATGCATAGTAGGGTCTGAGTAAGTAAACATGCATTTTAAAATGTCATCCAACATATATTGACTGAGCATTTACAATGTGCTGTGCTAGGCACTAGAGATGCACTATGGAGTGAAAACAATCATTGTCCTTTCCCCCTGCAGATAATGGACAAATAAAGACCCTAGAAAAAGGGACTAGTGCTCTGAAAGAGTGAAACAAGGTTCTGTAAGGTCATGCAGTGAAGGAAACTGACCTAGCCTGGGAATAAGAGGGAAGGCATTCTCAAGGAAATGACCTAAATTGTCAACGTAAAATTCAAATCTGTAAAGAATTTTTTGGAGTTTGAGTCAAACTGTCAACAATTGCCAAGAAGCAAAACCTCAATGGATTGAGATAATGCTCCAGAGAATGGCAGTTTTGCACCTTATTTTATACATTACAATCAAAAGAGGAAACAAATCTGGTTTATATAAAATCCATTGGTGATAGATTAGTGATGCTGGAAAGCAAAGTGGATAAACCTCTGGGAATTGATAAAAAGCAAAATAATAGACGTGTACTTCCCTTTTTCAAAACATTTTTAAAATATATTTTTATTGATTCAGAGAGGAAGGGAGAGAGAGATAGGAACATCAGTGATGAGAGAGGATTATCCTTTGTCTATCTCCTGCATGCCCCCTACTGGGGATCAGGCACATGCCCTTGACAGGAATCAAACTGGAGACCCTTAGGTTCCCAGGCCTACACTTTATTCTCTAAGCCAGTGGTAGGCAAACTCATTAGTCAACAGAGCCAAATATCAACAGTACAAAGATTGAAATTTCTTTTGAGAGCCAAAAACTAACTTCTGTGCATGGGCCATGAAGTTTCGATCACACTGTATGTGCATGCCCTCATGTGGCATTTTGTGGAAGAGCAACACTCAAGGGGCCAAAGAGCTGCATGTGGCTTGCAAGCCGCAGTTTGCCGACCACTGCTCTAAGCCAAACCAGCTAGGGCTCAAAACATATTTTTATTGATTTCAGAGAGAAAGGAAGAGGGAGAGAGAGAGAGAGAAACATCAATGATGAGAGATAATCATTGATGGGTTGCCTCCTGCATGTCCCAATGCTGGGCATCGAGCCCACAACCCAGGCATATGTCCTCACCAGGAATCAAAGCATGACTTCCTTGTTCATAGGTTGATTCTCAACCACTGAGCCATGCTGGCCGACCTTCACATACTTCTTTCACTTAGGTGGGTATGTGACAGTTAACAGTAGACAATGAACTTAATAACAATGAGGGGATTTGTAGTCTGCAGAATGGTGCCTGTGCTTTGAAGGGGTCCAGGAAAAGGAAAATTGCTTTGAATCCCAAAGATATGTTATCATAGATGCAAAACAACAAGAAACAGGCTCAGTTAGGCTAAAGTTTGACCTTTGTCAGGGAAGATACTGGTGTAGGACATGACTACTCACTATAAACTACTTTTAATTAAAAAGTTTTAAATAAAACTTTGTGGTTATTTTAGGTCTTCAAGTTTGCAAGCCTGCCACACAGGCTTTCCCTGAGCCAGTCAGGTTAGCATGTGGCTCCTTTTCCTCCACAAAACTAAGCTCTAAAGAAAGGATAGGCGTTAGTAAGTAAGATAAGGGAGGGAGAACTTATACTAAGTGAGAAGACAGCATGTGCTAAGTAAGACCCAGTGTTGGGAGAAAGCATGTTTTCTGAGATTCAGAAACTGAAGGGAATGGTATGAGGTGGAGTTGCAAGGCAAACAGGGCCCATCCCCCTGGAACTGTGGTGAAGAACCTGGGCCTCCTTAAGAGATGGGGAAGCCATTGGGAGTTTGATGAAGAGTGGGGTAATCAGATTTGCATTTAGGGAAAGCTGTCTGGGTTCCCCTGAATAACTTCAGAGATTTCTGGCATTTTTTATATGTCTATTGGCTATGTGTATGTGTCCATGTTAGAGATTTTTTAATTGTCATGGGGGCCTGGGTATGGGTGTTCACAGGCTGAGGACCAGCTTCCAGCCTGCCTGGTCAGAGCAAACCTTATCTCCAGCCACCCTCAAATGCCCACCATCATCAAGGCCTTAAGACCTAGAGACAAAAGTCCCCCTGCTTCTGAGATGAGAGTCAGTGCAGACCCTAGGCTGGTCCTGGCCTGAGCCTAACCATCCCTGCTCCTGGTTGCACTGAAGATAAGGGGGAGGCCCCTTTGCTCTGGAGGAAGACTCTCCACAGCTGTCTGCCCCCCTCCCTGAACTTGCATTTGCTCCTGTTTTTAGAAGGCTTTCTGTACCAACATTGACCTCTGACTTTCTGGGGAGCCAGGCTCTGTCCCCCAAACCCTGCACCATTGCTGGAATAGGGGTTGGTCTGTGTCAGTAGCTGATTTGCAGATTTTTATCCAGAGCTGCCCAGTCCGGGGGGCTGGGCCTCTAGAGGGCGAGGCCAGCCTGAGCTACAAAAGCTGTGCTCCTCACAGACTAGGCTGGGCTGTTATGAAATGACTCTGAAGAATATGTGTGGGAATAGAGACCAGGTAACCTGTCCTGCAAGTACCCAGCCTTTTGGCAATTTGAATGGATTTTTAATCTATTTTTAATCCTTAATTAGATTCAGCAAAGCTGGCTTGGATTCATAGGCTGGATCCCAAAGGAAACAAGAAATGATCATAGTATTTACAAGCTAGAAGCCTGAAGAGCAGCAGACACAGGGATGCAGCCTGTGATACAAGCAGGATTTTCACCCCAATTCTTTTTTATTTGTGAAAAGAAGGACAGCTGCAGTTCACAGTCATGTCCACTGGAAGGCGACAGACGACCAATTCTGGCTGATCGCCACCCCCTGGAGCTCCTGGACCAGATCTGCTCAAGTTGAGTCCCAAGCTGGTGTTCCCAACTACCAGCATCTCTTTGTGACCCGCTGTGCGTTCTGTGAGCAGGGCCTGGATTTGTGCAGAGGGGACCAAGCTAAATGATGGCTGAGTTAATGAATGAATCATTTCAGTCTTAACTCCCACATAAACGAGCAAAATATGTGGAAGAATGAAGGACTGAAGACCTCCTGGATCCCTGTTCCCACAAAGGCCTCACTGCTGTGGGGTTCCAGCCATGCTTCCTGTCTCCCTCCTTCACCAGGCACTCTGTGCAGACCGCAGGTGACCACTACAGCCCTCAAATTAGTTTTATTTCTCTATACAGACCGCAGGTGCCCATTGCAGCCTTGCACACACTTTGCTGGTGGACAGTGTTTTCAGGAACCCTTTATAACTCTCCTTTGTGAGTGTGGGAGCCTGGCCTGGGTGCTGGAGGCAGTCCTGACTGAGCAATGCTAAACAGAGCTTTGGCATCAATGTCCTGTCACTGTTGCCAGGAGACTTGTCCCCACCTCTTCATGGCCCAGGTGTGCACATGGTCCTGCATCTCTGGCCCCACAGGCATTTAGTCCCTGACTGTCCACCCTAAATGAGGCATGCTACCATCTGCTCCAACATCCCACACTCGGCCTCACCTGTACTCTCATACACCTTCCCAGCCCACAGCACCCCTTTCCTCTTCGTAGAGCTCCCCACTGGCCTCCTCCCCACCCCAGAGTCCTCACAGCTTCCACCTTTATCCCTTAGCACCTGCTGCCTGAGCCACCACTGTACCCCAGGCTCAGGAGTGAATGGAAAGGGAATGGAAGCAGGGAGAGGACCTCATGTTTATTGAGCATGTGGTGACACGTTATCCCGTCACTGACTTTCCTACATCACTATGAGGTGAGGTAAAAATCAGCTCGTAACTTTGTGAACATTGAAGCTGAGAAAGGGGAGTCCAGGCTGGGTCTGACTCTATGTGCCTTTGTTACTCAGAGCTGCCTGAGTCTGCAGAGTGAGCAGCCCAGAGGCGAAAGGGATAGGGTCAGGTGGGCTGTCACCACAGCCTCCTGCTGCCTATGGCTAGACCAGTGCGATGCCTTAAAGTTGGAAGGCTCATGACCCATGGATGGAGAGTTGTGGGAGGGAGCAGAGGCCCTGGAACAGGGGAGGGAACTGAAGTGAGTGCCTGGGCCCCTGGAAGAATACCTGTGTGGGGTGCTTCAGCAGAAGCCACCAGGTAAAGTGACTCTTTTTCTAAAGCACATGTCCATATGCACACGCTGCATGTGTGCGCGTGCACACACACACTTGCCTGCACGTGCACACATATGCATGCACACACCTATGCATGTGCACACACACACACACACACAGCACCACATGTGTATATACACACACATGCACATGCATCTCTGCCCCATGAAAGAACACAGGTATCTATTTTGGAGGGTGAAGATGGGGGAGTGTGGGTTCTAGGGTTGAGGAGACAGACAGTGTCCCAGAGGCTGTGACCCAGAGACAGCGAAGAGCCCCAAGGACAGAGCCTTAGGCCTTGTCTACTCCTCCGGGTGGGGCAGGATGTGGGAAACAGATGTGACATTTGTAGCTAAATGTACCTCAGATACCAATATGAGCCCCATGAATGATGGGCATCAAACTCCTAATCAAGAAAACTGACAGACAAGGAAAGGGCATTAATGTAACCAGAAAAAGAATTTAGAACAAATGTGATGCGATATTGATCCTCAGAAGGTTGACTAGAGAATTTGGAAAATTAGAATCTGGTCATTGGGGGAAACCACTCACTGGGCTACCTAGCAGCAATGGCCAGGGCTGCAGACCAATCAGAGGAGTGAAGCTGATAGCTTTTTGGATGCAGCACAAAAGGACGATGCAGGCTAAAGCAAACAGCAATTAGCATAAAAGTACAAAAAGAAACATTGGAAGGCCAATGGACTTCGATATTCAGCAGGGCTGAAAATCAGCACAAAACTGCCCTGCTGTGGGTGCAATGGCTGGAAGCAATTTCCTGGTCTGATAATCTTTACATTGTTTACCTTTGATCTGCTTGTATGCATTGCTAAAGGGAAAATGTGTATTCAAGTAAATAAAAAGCAGACTAGGCCAGAACTAACTCAATGTGCCTCTTCACGAAAGAGTTCTCCACCTGGCTCCCCAATGCCTTCCCAATTCATATTTCTTGTATAGCATTTTCATTTGTGTGTCAGCCCCTCCTGAACTCTGCCACAAAGGTCACAGTAGACAAAAAGATGCAAAGTGCAAAAAATATATATATATGTGGAGGACACTCTGTTTCTTAGTCTGAAGGAGAGGAGCATGAAGGCAGGCAAAGGCCCCAGAATGCTGGTTAAGAGAGATGGCCTGTGCCAGCAGGGTGAATGAAAAGAGACCTACTACTGAACAGCACACGGGATGGAAGTCTAAAATATCACCAGGCAACACCCAGACTATTTGCAAAAGACCACAGTAATAGAAGTGGGAAGAATCAATGCTTGACCAGTGTAAGAATCAAACACACCCCAAAGACACGGTTAAGATGTAATAAAATGTAATAAAATAAAAAATAACTTGTTGAAAACAAGTGATTCTTGAAAATATTAACTGATGTGCTCAAGCAAGAAGAAAATGTAATCCACTGAATGGAACATGAGAAAGAGTGGTGTGCAAAGAGCTAATGCAACATTAAGTCTAAGTGCATCTGAAGATTAAATCAGAAACTAAAATCTCAGATGTTATCCACCCAGGAGTGAAGGCGCTGGTGAAACAGGAGAGGAAAGTGTGCCAGAGTGCTTGTTGGAGGGGGAGCAGCCAGAGCCGGCCTCTCCTGCCCTTGACCTGCTGTCACCACAACCTGTGCATACCCAGTCCCCTGGGGTGACTCAGTCAGTGTCTGTGAGGTCACAGCTTGCCTTTCTCAGCTGCATTGGCACCTGGCATGAGTTGGTTGGTGCCCAGCACGTGCCACTGGATGGGTAAATAAACAGACATGCAAACCAACCATCCAACCTCACAGAGAGACAAAAACCAAGGCTGCCTGGTGTTTAGGGACCTCTGTCCCTGGGTGGCCCTGAATGGGGCTCCCAAAGGGCAAAGGGTATATTTAAAGGGGCCACACAAGGCCTGGCCAGGTGGCTTGGTTGGCGAGGCATCCCATATGCCATAAAGGTTGTGGGTTTGATCCCATCAGAACAAATACCTTGGGTTTGGGTTCAATTCTGGTTGGGGCATGTTGGGAGGCAACTGATCCATGTTTCTCCTGTCGATGTTTCTCTCTCTCTCTCTTTCTCTCCCTTCCATTCTCTCTAAAAATCAATCAATAAATATATATTTTTAAAAAGTAATAAAATAAAAATAGTCCTGACCAGTGTGGCTCAGTTAGTTGAGTGTTGTCCCATTGTCCCATGCACCAACAGGTCACCAGTTCCATTCTGGGCCAGGGTACAAAACTAGGTTTCAGGCTCAGTCCCCAGTTGGGAATTGAGGCATGAGGCAGCCAATCAATGTTTCTCTCAAATCGATGTTTTTCTCGGTTTCTCCCCCCCCCCCCATATCAACTTAAAGAAAACAACAGTCGAATGAATGAGTGAATGAATGAGTGAGTGAGTGAGTGAGTGAGTGAATGAATGGGCCAGAATGAAAGGAAGAGAAAGCCGTGCCCATCACAGTCCTGGGGGTAAAGCACCCTCTGGAAAACTTGAAGGGCCTCCTGGGAGAGGTAAACCCAGGAGACTGGCTTGTCCTGACAACCTGAGGGCTTTGATCCCTTCCTCCTGGAACCCAGAGACCCACCCATGCACTTCTCCCTCCCAACTTCCCCATGTAGGGCTCTCCTCTTGGTCCTCAGGCCTGGCGGCTGGTCCATCAGGCTCTGCCACTCTCCCCAGCTCCACCCTCTTCTGCTCCTGGTATAGCGTAGCCTGCCTCTGGCAACTCTGTTTACAGCCTGGACTGGCTGAAGAAAAACATAAAAAAGACACAAAATGTTAACAAAATTAGCAGTTGGGTGCCATGATGAGGTGTTCCAGCTGACAGCCAGCACCAGCCACCAGGCAGATGCATGAAGAAGCCTTTGAGACCCTCAGCCCAGCCATCACTGACTGTAACGCAGGAGAGACCAGGGACCAGAGTGGCCCAGCTGTGGCAGCTGGCACTGGAGGCAGAGAGATAGTAACAGCGACTCCTGGCATTTCGCTATGTTGGGAGGTATGTTTGGGGCGATAGATCACCAAAGTCAAGAGCCTGGACCTCTCTCTTTTCTTTTCCTTAGCAACCCTCCCCTTCCCCACTCTCCAGCAGGCAGTTAGTGCCCCTGGGACAGCCCTCACTGGAGGAGTGAGCACCTGGTGAATCCACAGCCTTTCCATTGTCAAGAGACACACAGTTCCCGTTGTTCCCAGCAGAACCACCCTGGCTGCTCACTCATTAAGAATGCACCTCACTTCCCATTCTTTCCCTGGAGTCAGGGAAGCCACTCCCAGAGGACCATCGCCCACTGTCCCTGTGAGCGCACCACCATGAAACCCTCAGGCAAGTGGCCACAAAGCACATCTGGAGCATACACAGGCCACAAACTCTGGGATGCAAGGATGGCTCAACCCATGAAAACCAATCAGTGTGATCATCTCGATCAATGCAGAAAAGCACTGACAAAGCGCAATGCCAATGAGCAGAGCTCTGCCCGTGAGACCCAGGGGAAACCAGGGCTGCCTGGGGGCACAAAGAGGCACAGAGACATAGGGCTGTCAAGGTGTGCAGGAGGGTTTCCTCCTCTGACAGGTGGTGCTGCTGCTTCTTCTTCTTCTTCTTCTTCTTCTTCTTCTTCTTCTTCTTCTTCTTCTTCTTCTTCTTCTTCTTCTCCTCCTCCTCCTCCTCCTCCTCCTCCTCCTCCTCCTCCTCCTCCTGTTCCTCCTCCTCCTTCTTATTCTTCTTTTTCTTCTTCTTCCTCTTCCTCTTCCTCTTCCCCTTTCTCTTCCCCTTCTTCTCCTCCTCCTCCTTATTCTTCTCCTCCTTTTTCTTCTTCTTTTCAAAAATACATATTTTATTTTTTTACAGAGAGGAAGGGAGAGGGATAGAGAGTTAGAAACATGGATGAGAGAGAGACATCGATCAGCCACCTCCTGCACGCCCCTTACTGGGGATGTGCCTGCAACCAAGGTACATGCCCTTGACCAAAATCAAACCTGGGACACCCCAGTCCGCAGGCTGACGCTCTATCCACTGAGCCAAACCGGTTAGGGCTGCCCCTTCTTCTTCATTCCCTTCCTGGAAGGGGCATGTGAGGCCAGAGGTGGGGCACGAGTTTTGTATGCAAGATGTCTGACTTTATTTTATTTTGTTTTAAATTTATTTTATTGATTTTTTTTAGAGAGGAAGGGAGAGGAATAGAGTTAGAAACATTGATCAGCTGCCTCCTGCACACCCCCTATTGGACCCTTGAGTTCGTAGGCCAACGCTCTATCCACTGAGCCAAACCAGCCAGGGCAAGATGTCTGATTTTAGTGCATGATCAGTCTGGAGGCTGAACCACAGCCCCACTCCCAGAAAGACATCCACACCCTTCACCCTAGAGCTTAGGACTTTGTTACTTCACAAGACCAAGGGAAGTTTGCAACTATAAGGTAAGAAACCAGAGGGGGGAGGTTATGCTGGGTTAGCTAGGTGGGCCCATTGTCACCACAGGGTCCTTATCTTATAAGGGAGGCAGGAGGGCAGAGTGGGAGGTGATGTGAGGATGGCAGTAGAGGAGGGAGATAAAAGAAAAAGAGAGAGAGAGAGGAGATATGAAGATGGAGCCAGAGGTCTGGTGCCTTGGGAGACAAGGATGCTGGGGGTGTTTGGGAGGAGGCACAGAGATGAGACAAGGGAGTCACAGAGACAGCAAAACACAGGAAGGCACAAATTGAGAGGGAATGAAAAAGGGATGGGAAGAAACTCAGTCTCACAAGATACCCAGGGTGAGAGAATGCAATAGGGTAGCAGGGAGAGACAGAGAGGGGATACTCTGAAAGACAGAGAGATAGATAAACAGAGAGGCAGAGACACACAGAGACCAGAAAAATGGAGAAGGTAGGAAGGAACCAGAAGGGACAGCCGGAGACAGGTACACAGAACCAGGAGAGGCAGGAGAGAAAGAGACACAACAGAGAGACATCCAGGGGAAGAGGGAGACACAGAGAAAGTCACGGCGAGGCGCTCCCACCCCACACTCACACATGAGTGGCAGTCCTAGCTCAGGCCTGGTGCACCCTCCGCTTTGAATGACTTGCTCTTTGCCCAGGAGTTTGGGGTGGGTTCCTAGGTCCTAAAACTCTGGGAAGTAAGAGGTGTCCCTGTTTCAGCCCCCACAGAGGCTCCCAGGGTTGCTTTCAGCAAGGCTTCCTTTGCCTACATCTCTCCTGCCCAAGCATCTGGGCTTTTTTTTTCTTCATTAAAATATTTTTAAAATTTGAAATCATTTTAGATTTATAGAAAAATTGCAAAGATAGTGCAGAGAGTTTTGCCTAAAATTTATATCTTATAGAACCATGGGACCAATTTGCAAAATGAAGAAATCAACATTAAAATCTTATTAACTAAACTACAGACTTTATTCAAATGTTACTAGTTTTTTTCCTGTAATACAAAAATAGGCAAACTATTAATTTGTAAAGGATCAGATAATAAATATTTTCAGCTTTGCACTAATATGGTCTTTGTTGCAATTACTCAACTCTGGGTTGGCTGTGTGCCAATAAAACCTTATTAATAAAAGCAGAGTGCCAGATCTGTGGTTTGCTGACCCTGTACCATGTTCTTTTTCTGTTCCAGAGCTCACAAAGCCTTCAATTGTCATATCTCCCTGGTCTTTTCCAATCATAATAGCTCCTCAGTCATTCCCTGTTTCATGACCTTTGATACCTCTGAAGAGTACTAATCAGGTTATTTTGTAAAATGTTGCTCAGTTTGGGTTTGCTTGATGTTTTCTCGTGATGAGAGTGAGGCTAGGTGGAAAAATTTCCACAGACATGATGGTATCCCTCTCGATGCCTCATGTCAGGAGGTGCAATCTGGAATGCTCTATCCTCTCGGCAGACGCCCATCAGCAGCTGTAACTCATGCTGCAGCCACTCTAAAAACTTTCTAGTTCTGACCATCTGCATTATGGGCTCAGTCCCCAGTGGGGCGTGCAGGAGGCACCAATCGATGATTCTTTCTCATCATGGTTGTTTCTATCTCCCTCTGCCTTCCTGTCTGAAATCAGTAAAAATATATTTAAACAAAAAACAAAACTCTCTAGTTTGGGTTGAGCTTGGGTGCCAGATATATATATATATAGAAAAACTGAGTTGTGGGGCTTCAGGATGAGATGCATCGTTCTCCATGTGATGAGCTCTCCACCCAAGTAGACTGTCAGCAAGCCCCCCTTCCCATGCTGGACTCTCCCACCACAAGGCCAAATCCAAACCTACATTTACTTGGTGCAGTCTACTGACGCCACCTTGGTGAATCTCTGAGAGCTGGCTCCGCTGCAAAGTCTGCAGGCTGCTGACGGCTGTTCAGTATACCCTGAGACATTTGTCAAATGCCTAGATATCAGCATTGGTGACCAGTCACCATCTGCATTAACCTGATGAATACCGTTCCCCTTGGTGACTTCCTGAACACCAGTCAAGGTTCTCTCAAGTTGTCTAGTGTCTTTTGCTGACCTGCCCCATGCCCAGTGCTGCAGCCAGCCTTGGTTAATAGTGTGACCGTAGGGAAGAACCAATATAGCAGCATAAGGTATACACTTATACATGCTGTCTCTCGCAACCATACCAAAACTACAACTAAAAGACAAAATGACTACCCTCCAGAACCACGGGAAAGCTGGTGAAGTGGAAGTTCTGCAACTAGAAGGAAAGAAAAAAATGCATTGAGACCTGGTAAGATGTGCAGAGGCTCAGAAAGGCAGAGGTACGGAGATGCTCATGAATCAGGCTGGTGTGCACTTATTTTTTTTCAATTGGGAGGGAGTTACAAGTTCCTGACTCTCTGAACTCCAGTTCCAGCAAGATTAGGGGGACCCAGATTCATACAGGGAGAAACTGAACTGTCTGCCATTGGGTTGGAAAGGGAGGATGGCTTTCTCGCAGAGTTGCACACAGGAATCATTGTTTACTGTGCTGGGGCACGAGATGCAGAACACTGAACAGAACTCAACTACAGAGAGGGCTGACTGACAGCTATTGCTGTTTGCCACACCCTAGCCTAGTGACTCCCTGAGACCCTGCCCCACCCAATTTATAAACCTACCTAGCTGCAGCGGCTTTTGCATATGAACAGCCTGCCCTCTGGCAGCTTAACCTAACAAATTGCAACCGGGTCAGACAACTCCAAAACTTCCAAACTCTAAGCAAAGAGGAGAAATCTGCAAATCTCCCTGTAGCTGCTGCTGGGTGGCCTCAGACACTAGCTGACTTGCACCTCCTTGAAGATCCAGGAACCAGTGTACCTAGAGGTCAGT
>PVJN01026681.1:0-28824 GCA_004026805.1 Lasiurus borealis | reverse complement strand
AAAGACAGCTTTAGTGCCAGATGCAGCCATATTATTTCACTGACCTTCCATTAGGAAGTCTTACAGAGACTGGGCCTCCTAGCTTTCCTGTACTTCTCTTCTGTACATGTATGCCTCAATTAACTTCTCCAGGGGCATATCTCAGCCAGAAGGAAGAGGATCTGGTGGACAAACACTTTTCACAATTAATTCTTAGGGCGGTAATCCTGAGAAGTATTTTTACTCTACTCTGGAGCTCCCTAGCATGAGTGGACACCAATTGACCTCAATAATCACTTTTATAGTATATAACTTTTCTTTATATTATTCTTTCTTCACTTACTATCAGGCTCTGCTTTCATATTAAATCCCTAAGTGGGTATAAAAAGTATAATTTCTGTTGACTCTAAGATGCTGCAAAGGTTACAGACAATATTAAAAAAGGGGATATTATAAGCAATGTAAACTAACAGTGTCTACAATTGCTGGTGTTTTGATACTCAGGGCAGTCCTTCTAATTTAGAATGCCTATACTTTAAGTTTCCTTCTATTCTTGTTTTTTTATCATCAATAGTTTTCCCTGCTAAACATAAAGATTCTATACTTAAACTATTTAATTGACTTATCTTTGCAAGTCATTTTCTTATGACTTGGGGTTATATTAATGTCAAGATTTTTATCAAACTAGTTGGACTGGGAAAAGCAATTTGTTGTTACTAATGTGACATTGACATTGTCTTTCCCCCCACCTTAAATTACATGTTGACCAATTAGTAGAGAATTTTCCAGATGTAGAAATACCTTTGGAACTTTTCAAAAAGTATAGTAGCAAAAAATATCTAGGTATATATTTCTACATCTCTGGCCTCCCTAATAAGCCTCTGCTGTTAAAAGCATTGAAAGTAAAGAAATAAATAAAAATAGAATAATGAAATTCAGAGTATAGATATAAAAGCAGCAAAGCAAATTTTAAATTATTGGGTTATATTTGTTTATTTGCTTTTTTCTTACTCAGAGTATCTCAGAGACTAGAAGGAAAAAGAAAAATGGATATTTTCACACATTTTCTGTTGAAGAAAATAATAGTATTACTGACCATGAAAAATGACTTTCATATGGATGATTTCTATGGTGATTACTTAATGAAATCTGAGAGCTTAATGCTGAGTTATAACACAGTGAATTCCATGGACAATGCATTGAAGTTTAAGATAGATTATAAATGGACCATATTTAGCAGGGAAGGCAATCATGATATCCACTATGCACATATTCATATTGCACATATTCCATTATGCTTTTGGAAGTCACATTAAAAATTCAGAGCAGAAATGAGATCTAATATTCAGAGCAGTAAAGCACCTTCATACAATTTAGTCACTAGATTTCTTGTCCTACTTAAAAGAACATGATTATATTTTATAATAAGAATTATTAATTCCAGTACAATTTATGGTGATAAAATCTATGCCAATTATAGTCAAAATTCTATTAATTCAAGTAGAATCAAAATCAAGAAAGTATTAAAATGTATATGTATCTAATTGGTATGAAAATATTAAGGTTTACCTAGCCATTGTATCATCATCTTTTATTTCCTCACATTCCTGTACAGAGCAATTTTAGTAATCATCTGTTTTAATATGTAGCATGCATATTTGGGGGAAATTTAGGAGTTTTTCCTATGTTGAGTTATATTACACTGAAACCATTAAAATAAAAAAATAGAGTTTAAAATATTATTTTCCAACTCAGTTTTTCATAACACATTTAGTCTAATACTTTAGATTGCATTTGAAATATATTCATAATGTGAGTTACCACTGTGGTGAATTTTATACCAACATGAGAGAATAGATTATTATTTTCAATCTATATCTTATTTTGTTCTCATGCTTTTCAAGAAATCCAGATAAATTTATATAACTGTATATTTGTCATTTCACATTTGCTGTATCAAAGGCATCTTAAAATTGACATGGCCAAAATTGAACTTAATTATTTCCTCATCTACCAGTATCATAGTCACACACATGTTAGTAAATGGTGCCCTATCCAGTCTCTTAAACAAAACAAACCAACAACAAAAAGTGTGACTTACTCTGATTACATATGCCCTTCACATCTCTGATTAAAATTTTTGTTATCCAATATTCAGTTTATCTGTAAACCTCATGATTAAAAACTCTCAGAAAATTGGGTATAGAAGAAATATACCTCAACATAAAGTGGCCTATATGTCAAGCCCACAGTTAACATCTTACTCAGTGTTGAAAAGCTAAGAGCTTTTCCTTTAATCTCAGGAATAAAACAAGAATTCACATTTTCACCACTTTTATACAACACCAGAGGCCCAATTCATGAAATGTGTGCATGGGGAAGGGGGAAGTGTCCCTTAGTTCAGCCAACACTCTCTCCAATCTGGGATCCCTTGAAGGATCTGGCCTATAAAGGCAGTCTGACATCCCTCTCACAATCCAGGACTGCTGGCTCCCAACTGCTCATCTGCCTGCCTTCCTGATTGCCCCTAACTGCTTCTGCCTGCAAGCCTGATCATCCCCTTACTCCCCTGCCAGCCTGATCAATGCCTAACTGCTCCCTTGCCAGCCTGATTGCCACTAACTGCCTTCCCCATACTGTCCTGGTCAGCCCTAATTGCCCTCCTCTGGAGAGCAGGTCACCCTCAACTATCCTCCCCTGCTGGCCCAGTCACCCCTAACTACCTGCCTTTGCCAACCCAGTTGCCCTAAACTGCCCTCCCCTGCAGGCCTGGTCACCCCTAACTACCCTCACTTGCAGTCCTGGTCCCCCTCAACTACCCTTCCCTGCAGGCCTGGTCCCCCACAACTGCTCTCCCCTGAAGGCCTGGGTCCCCAACACTGCCCTCCCCTGCAGGCCTGGTCCACCCTAACTTCCCTGCCCTGCTAGCCTTATCACCCACAACTGCCCTCCCCTGCTGACCATCTTGTGGCAGCCATCTTGTGTCCACATGGGGGCAGCCATCTTTGACCGACATGGGGGCGGCCATCTGGTGTGTTGAAGTGATGGTCAACTTGCATATTACTCTTTTATTGCATAAGATAATAGCTTAGCATATCTAATAATCCTATCTAATAAAGAGGGAATATGCTAATTGACCACCACACCCTCACAAAGATGGCAGAACCCAGTCAATAAGGAGGGCATATGCTAGTTGACTGCTATGTCCTCAAAGATGGCAATGCCCACAGCCACAAGATAGAGACTCCCAGTCTCCTCAGCCCTGCTGGGGTGGCAGGTGAACCACATGGCCAGCACCCCCTTGCCCCCGGGTGGGTCTGGCCACTCCACACACCTGCCTCTGGAGTCCACCATTCCCTTCAGCCCCCCAGTCACCCAGGGCCAGTCCAAGGCTCAGGTAATGAGGGCCACCTGAGGCTTGTGCTGTTGGCAATGGAAGCAACAGAGATGTGAAGGGCTGTCGCTTTTCCCTGATCAGCAGGTAGCCTCCTGCACCTGAGGGCTCATGGACTGTGAGAGGGGGCAGGCTGGGCTGAAGGATCTCCCCACTCCAGTGTATGAATTTTCATGCACTGGGCCTCTAGTAATTTAAATAATAGATCAATTATATTTTTATATTGTTTTGATTACAGTAGCTTTTCAATATAGTTTTAAATCATAAGTATTATGCCCTCCAGCTTTGGTCTTTTCTAGGATTGTTTTAGTTATTTTGGAAACTTTTGTGACCCCATAGAAATTTTGGGGTTATTTGTCCTACTTATGGTAAAATTTAGTTAACATATCTTGTATTCTTTTTTATACTTATTAAATACTGAGGAAAGATGCAAGGTAATATAGTAGATGACTTTGAGTAATTTATATAGAAATAAATTGCATTCTCTAAACCTTTTCTCTTCTTTGACTAGCAACTAACTGTTCTATATTTTACAAAATAGAAGTATTTTTCACCCTCAGATAATAGCAAACAACAATCCAACATGACACTAAGATTTTTATATCTTAAGTATGACCAAGAGAAAAAGAGAATAAATAGAGGCTCTAGCCAGAGCTATTAAGCAAGAAAAAGAAATAAAAAATAGCTAAAGTGGAAGTGGAAAGGAAGAAGTAAAATTGTCTATTTGCAGATCACATCTTATATATAGAAAACCCAAAAAACTGTAATAACCAATAAATCAAGAAAAGTTGCAGGATACAAAATCAATATAAAAACTACTTTATTTCTATGCACTAACAATTATCAGAAAGATAAATTAAAATATTGATTCACTTGCAACAGAATCAAAAAGAATAAAATACTTAGGAATAAATTTAATCAAGAAGGTGAAAGATCTGTGTAATGTAAATTATGACACTGATGAAAGAAATTGAAGACACAAATAAATTGAAAGATATTTTGTGTTCATGAAATTAAATACCATTGTTGAAATGTCCATACTATTTAAAGCAATCTACAGATTCAAGGCATTGCTTATTAAAATTTCAAAATTTTCACATAAAATGTAAGAACAGTAATCAGTTGGTTGGATGTGAGATAATTGTGTGGAGATATGCACATTAATGGTTTATGTGGTTGCAGCTTCCAGATATAATAAGGATATATGGCATTTTATTTATTCACTCATCAGTTGATGAACATTTGGCTTGTTTCTGCTATTTAGTTGTTACGAACAGTGCTGCTCTGAACATTGTGAACCAATATTTATATGTATATATGCGCTAATTATGTTTCAAGGAGTGAATTTGTGGGTTCATATATCTTGAAGAGCTGCCAAACTGTTTTTCAAAGTGACTGCACAATTATACATCCCCACCAACAGTGTATGAGGGTTCCTGTGATCACTTGTCCTCACTAACAATTACTGCCATTTGGATAATAGGAATCCTGTTAGGTAGAAAGTGATATACTCTTCCTATTTTTCTTTGTATTTCCCTGGTGATAAATATTGAGCACATTTTCATGTGGTGGTTATCTTTTTGCATATCTTTCTTGGAGAAATGTCTATTAATAACTTTTGCATATTTTAAATTTTTTTTCTATTTCTATTGTTGAGTTCTAGAATAATGCTTTTTTATATTCTGGATAAAATTCTTTAATAAAATATGTGATTTGCAAATATTTTTTTTCCTATTGTGTGTTCTCACTTTCATAACAGTATTGTTTGTAAACAACATTTTACAATTGTGATATAGAAAATTTTATCTATTTTACTTGTGTCATTTGTGTATTTTTCTTGTTATATTTAAGAAGGTTTTACTTTATTTAGGTTACAAAGATTTATTCCTATAATTTATAACTCTTTCATACAATCCATAGTTTATTTTGCATGAGTTTTTGTGTATGGTATAAGAAAGGGGGTCATCTTTATTCTTGGCACATTGGTATACAGTTGTTATAGAATCATTTGTTGAAATGGCTATTCATTCTCCATTAAATTTCCCTGGTATTCGTGTCAAAAATCAGTTCACCAAAAATGTACCAATTTATTTGTAGTTTCACAATTTCACTCCATTAACTTATATGTTAATCTATATGCCAGCACCGCACTGTCCTGATGACTTACTTTGTAGTAAGTTTTGAAATTAAGAAGTATTAATCCTACAACTTTGTTCTTCCTTAAGATTCCTTTACTATTCTGGATCTCTTGCACTTCTGCATGAATTTTCAGATAAACTTGTCATATTCTTGAAAAAAAAAGCTTATGATTTTTATAGGCATTTTACTAAAGTTAAATAATGAACTTAAAAAGTATTGCCACCTTAATAATATTAAGTTTTCCAATCAATACACAAGGAATGTTCTATTTGTATCTTATATTGTTTTTCATTTCTTTCAATAATATTTTAGTGTACTGAACTTACACTGTTAAATTCATTTCTATATATTTAATTATTTTGATGATATTGTAATGGAATTGGTTTCTTAATTTTATTTTGGAATTTTTAATTGTTATTGTGTACAAATAAATTTATTTTGCATAGTGATGCATATATACGATATGTGCATATATTATTTAGATTTTCAAAGATCCACCTTTGTGCTTTCTTTTTATTCTAAATCTGTTAGAATGTTTTTCTGTCTATTCAAATGACATCCACAGCTAAGTGGTCATTATGAATCTTAATCATCTGCACCTGTAGCTATTGAAAAGAAACTCTTTGGTATAGAAAATAAATGGTAAACCTTACATAAAACATGTTTGATTGAAACATATTACTTAAACTATAATAGAAAACACACCATTTTAAAATTACATAAATAAATATTCAATTGCATAGCTTATCCACACAATTGGGAAAGTGGGTCTATTTTTAAAGAAAATTTAAAAAATGTCTTTAGTTGCCTATGTCCTCAATCTTTGTGAAAACAAACAAACAAACAAAACTAAAACAACTAAAAATTTAGTCCCTGTCTGATCCTGGACCAACACTGCCCCAAGTATTTAGCAATGTTCACACCATAGATACCTTGTGCTTCCCCATTGTAAAGTCAAATGTAATAAAAAATTTTAAACATAAAAGCTTCAAAGAAAGATAATAGTGATTAGAAATCTGATTGTTTCTTCTTGATTCATTATCTATTCCTGTTGCTGAGGTAGGCCTTCCTAAATCTAAAATTTTAAACTCAATATGCCTATATTCTGAACACAGAACCTATGAGTTAGGGAGTCTTAAAGCTAATTTTCAGTCCCTAATTAGTAAGATAAAGGGTGTCCGCTTCACTTTATGGAATTAGGTGGCTTTATTGAAGCTATAAGAGAGCTCTGCTCAGGAAAGCATCCTGTTCTGACCTTGCATGGCCCATTCTGCTCTTCATTATTCAGTGTTTCAGTCTAACTCTTGATTATCCCATTATTAAACTTATCTTCCATCACTCTCAAAATCTCTAATTGCTCTAAATATTCTGACTCTCCCTGCTTCTCTCTTTAATATCTCTTAATTTGAATATGCCAAGAATCATCTCCAAACTTAAGCTTCTCAGTTGCACTCTCAAACCTTTTAACATTTGTATCTACTTATAAATATACTGACTTAACTTCTCTTTTATGACATTTCCCAATATTGGCCAAAATAGTCTCTAATATTCTTTAAAATGTAAATGCTTTGAAAGTTGTTTTCCATTTTTTAGGACATTATAATTAAAGATAATTTATTTTCTTCTCTTATCTTCCATACTTTACTGTCAAAGTCAAAATCAAAATAAGATCACTTATTACCAAAAGTTTTAAAAATTACTAAAGAAAGAAAATAAGAGTACATTAATATTTAATGAATGCCAGCAAAGGAAATTGGACTACAATTTATTATTTTCATTATAGTATAGTATTCATTTAAGCCTATGTAAAACTACTGTAGAATATGTGAAAAACAGTTGATCCAAATCATATGCTATGAGACTTAACCTTTCTTCGTCCCTTTCAAAAAAAAAAATGAAAGCTAAAATTAAGAAATATTGAGACAGTATTCCGGAGAAATAAGAATCTAAATTTACAGCAAAAACTGTCAGTCACTAGACTATCATTAAATATATTAGGTATAGCTTTTTCATTTGCTATATTACAAGAGAGATTACATGTTGAAAATCTTTAGCCTGGTTTCCTGTCAGTAGTGAAAAATCTTATGTTAACATGAAATCTACCTTTCCATTCCAAGAGTTATTTATGACATAGAACAGATTGAAAGTTGATGACCAAATGAACGGAAAAATAGATGGATTTTGACAGAAAACTGCCTGGGTAAAAAAAAATGAGTTCGACAAGAAGGAGAATTGCCACCCAGGCTTAAACCTGATTGGAGAAACTGAGACTGTTTAGACAGTTAAGGAGAATAACGTGTGGAGTCCAGTGAGGATTTCCCTAGGACGTTGCGCAGTTTGAACAATGCACAAAGGTAGCCAGCTAGTGGGTCACGTAGCAGTCTCAAGTGCTAAAATCCCTGATATCTATCCTAGCCAATCCATAAGCCACAGTGCATCCACCTGTCAGTGGAGGGAATAGCTCCTTTTGGTATTATGTTTGTTCAGAGAGGCTCTGTAGTGACCTTTTTACTGAGAGAAGTGACCATTGTTAATTGGTTTGCTAAGAAAACGTTTGTATTCGTAACCAAATGTCACAGATCATTTATAAACAACATGATCAAACCCCAGGTAAAGTTCAATTACTGGAACAGATTGTTTTTTCTTGATTTAAATATGGTATGTCTTTCCCATGTTAGAGTGGCTTTTTTAAAAAAACAAAAACATGTTATTGATTTTTTTACAGAAAGGAAAGAAGAGGGATAGAGAGCCACAACCAAGATATGTGCCCTTGACTGGAACTGAACCTGGGACCTTTCAGTCCCCAGACCGACGCTCTATCCACTGAGCCAAACCGGTTTCTGCTAGGGTGACTTTTTGAATCTCAGACTTTCGAGGTTACTTCTTATACATTCTAAGTAAGTGTCATATTTTCCTTTCTTCCTTACAGGAAATATAGAGACCTCTGATTTGAAATTCCACACTGATTCACACCGATCCTTTTCCCCTATTCAGTTGCAATGGATGTAGAATCTGCTTTCTAACACTGATTTTCACATTTGTGGTTGCACAGAACACTCAAATACTTCTTTTTTCTACCTTTTTTTTCTCCTCTATGTTCAGCTTCTGCCTCTATACATGCTGTATATCATCCCTACCTTTTAAAGTTATACAAACCTCTTAAATTATTAAAATGTATTAAGCATAGAAAATATTTTCCCTCACTATTCTCATTCTTGATATCACATTAACTCTGTGTAACAAAATTTTTAAAGAGTTACCTAGACTTAGAGTCCCAATTTCTTAATTTTCAATGCATTTCTGTACCCATGTCCATCTGTCTTCTATACTCACCCACACCCAATAGCAATCACTGTTTCCAAAGTTGCCAAAGTTTTATTTTTTTTTTATTTTCAAATAAGTTTATATCTATTTCTCAGTCCCCACTGTCAGAAATTTTTCATCTTCTAGTACTCACTCTTTGGCATGCTTCATTCTACTTGTATGACCACTGACCTCATTCTGTCACCTGTACATATTTTTGTTTGTCTTAGTGTTCTCACCCAAGCTCTCCTCTTTTCCCTCTTGCTTTTTTCATATTTTATAGAGAAGTTCTTACATATCTATGACTATAGTTGCTATCTTTTTAATGTTAATTTCATATCTCAATCTCTAAGATGCCACATAAGAGATACAAAGTAGCATGTATGACTGCCACGAGGATATCCCAGTGGCATCCCCAATGCATATTTAAAAAGCTAACAGATCATGGATAAATCTTATTCAGATCTGCTGTTCCTATGGCAGTAGTTAAAATGTATTGAGCGTGAATCCAACAGACACTGTGTTAAGTGCTATGAACATATTAATATTTTCAATCCTTACAGTTAATCTTTGAGATAGATACATTCATTATTCTCATTATCCAAATTGATGTACAGATAACGCCTTTTTAAAAATTACATTTTTATTGACTTTAGAGAGGAAGAGAGAGGGAGAGGGAGAGAGAAACATTAATAATGAGAGAGAACCATTGAATGGCTGCCTCCTGCACACCCCACACTTGGGATCAAGTCCTCAACCTAGGCATGTATTTTAACTGGGATTGAACCATAACCTCCTTGTTCATAGATAAATGCTCAACCATTGAGTCACACTGGGTAGGCCAAATATCACTGAATTATCTGGACTTAGAATCCCTACTTCAAAGTAGTTATACACTTATTTGAAAATCAAAATCACACATTGAGTATGTAGGGAGGTCTTGATCCCCCACCCCCAGGCAGTCTGGTTCCTGAATTTATTCTGACTACTACATTATCCTGCTCTACAAGTCACATACCTGATGCTTTACTCTCTTTTAAATAAATCACCAGTCATAAAAAACTATTTACAGATATCTAAAAATGCCATATTTTCCCTTTATTTTTATTTAACCTGAATATGCTTTTATCTTTGACTCTCCAAATATCTTCCAAATACATTCGTTCTGGTCAATTGTAATTACTGAGCATCTACTTCCTGCTTTTTTATGTTTTTATTATTTTTCCATGTTAAACTATGTGTAGGTTTTTTTTCCCTGTAGTTAAAGCGAGTTTGAAAAAAGTGTGCCTGATGTATACTATATACTTTTATAAGAGTTCAATTATATTTAAAAAAGAAAAAGAAAAGTCTTTGTAGTTTAGCATATCAGTCATGGTCTGCCCCCTAGAAGCAAAAAAGCATAATTCGAACTATTATTTAGAAAATAGGTTTTTCAAATTAAGTTTTTTATATCTAAAGCCTTCTTTATTAGCATCAATGTTAGAGAATTAAATGTATCATAATTTAAATAAATTCATTTTTAAAGTATAAACCTAAAGGACATTTTTAAATGTTTATAGACAATATTTAAATGAGCAATAATTTCATAGCTAGTACATCCCCTTAGAGTTTAAGAGTAGAATTCTCTTGGAACATTCTCTCTGACAGAGTTCTTTAATTAGGTATCTACCTTATCTTTTCTTTTTTTCAAATCATTCTAAAGGGTTTAATTGACAAAAATAATGTTTTAAATATTTTCTATTTTTTCATATTCTGGAATTATTTAGTTTGAGGATTTATATGAATGTTTCAACAATAATAAAAGTGATTAATATAAATTTTATAGTTAGAACAATCCTATCTAATAAAAGTAATATTCAAATTAACCATCACTCCATTACACCTACCAACCATGCCCACCAGCCATGCCCATCAACCAATCAGGAGTGGATATGCAAATTAACTTAACCAAGATGGCTGCATCCATGGAGAGAGCAGGAGGAAGGCTTGGGTTTCCCCAGTGATGGAGGAAGCTAAACTTTCTGCACACCCTGGCCAGCCCAGTCCTCTGCTTTAGGCTACCAAGTTTCAATTATAGAAGGTAAATAAATCCTAACAGAAATGGCTGCCATCATGGAGTGAGCAGGAGGCTTGGCTCTCTTCCAGGCTACAGAGTTTCAATTGTGGAAGATAAGTAAATCCCAGATACTGGGGCCTCTACTTGGCTCACCGGGAGTGTGGCTGGCCTGCAAACCACCACAGTCTCCTCACCCAGGCTGCCCCACACACCAAGGGAACCCCCACCCTGATCTGGGACACCCTTCATAGCAAACCAGCTAGCCCCACCCATGCACTAGGCCTCCATCCTATTTGATAAAAGAGTAATATGCAGATTTACCATCACTCTAACACACAAGATGGCTTCCCCTATGTGGTCAAAGATGGCTGCCCCCATGTAGATACAAGATAGCCACCACAAGATGACCAGCAGGAGAGGGAAGTTGGCAGGGACCAGTCCTGTAAGGAAAGGCAGTTGGGGATGACTAAGCATGCAGGGAAGGGCAGCTAGGGGTGACCAGGACAGCAGAGGAGAGAAGTTGTGGGGGACCCAGGTCTTCAGGGGAGAGCAGTTCAGGGAGACAAGGCCTATAGGGGAGGACAGTTAGGGGCAAACAAACTGGCAGGGGAGCAATTAGGCATCAGGCTGGCAAGCATAAGTGATTAGTGGCAATCAAGAAAGTAGGCAGGTTAGCAGTTGGGAGCTAGCAGTCCTGGATTGTGAGAGGGATGTCCAGCTGCTAGTTTAAGCCTGTTTATACCCAATCAAAGGGTCCCAGTTTGGAGGAAAGGGTGCAAGATGGGTTGAGGGACACCCCACCCCCTGTGCACAAAAAGTTGGACATTATTGTCCTAACTTTTTCTAGGCCTGTCCTTTTTTCTATCATCTTATTCTTTGTGTTGTTTATTATATTCTATTTCCATCATATCAAGGTTACATTAAGAATGTTTCATTTACTCTTTGCCTTTACAGTTATATGAAATATAGTTATGCTGAAAGTTCTGATTAGAGAATATTATTTTTCAGAAACAAAAGGAAAATATATATTATTCTTTATGTACCAGCAAACCTTTATTTCTCTATCAAAATCATTAAATGTGTATTCTTCTGGGAGGCCTTCCCTGACCACCATATGTACTTTTCAAAAATAGGTTAAATCCTCCTGTTGGGCAACCCTATAGTCCCAATGATGAAACCCTTACTGACACTCATCACGGCGACCTCAAAGGCTCCTTTGTAGGTGGTTGACATCTATACTAAAAATAGAGGAATATTCAAATTGTCTGGGACACTGTCATATAATGATCAATTGAGAAGGGGTCGGGCCACAGCAGAGAGCTCTCAGCATCCCTGTGCTGGGGTTTTGAAGGGCATGGAGAGGAAGGGAGAGCAGATAGGCAGTTAGGGGGATCAGGCCAGGGCAGGGAGGGGGGAGCTGATAGGCAGTTAGGGGAATCAGACCAGGAGGGGTGAGAAGTTAGGCAGTTAGGAGGATCAGGCCAAGAGGGGGGAGCAGTTAGGGATATCAGGTCAGCAGGGGAACAGTTAGGGGCATCAGGCATGCAGGCAGGTGAGCAGTTAGGAGCACTTAGGGATCCTGGATTGGAGAGGGTGCAGGCTAGGCTGAAGAACATCCCTCCCCCCATGCATAAATTTCATGCACCGGGCATCTAGTACTTAAATAAAAGCAGTTATGAAATGCCTGAGAATTTGGAATGGTGACAGTTATTGAATTAATGGTAAAATTCTAAGTCACAAGAAACAATGATGATATGGCAAAAATTAGGACACTTATTTTTAATAGATTTCAATGAAAGTTATTTATTAAATAATAAAATTCTCATTTCAACTTTGTATTGTGTGTATGTGTATGCATATGGATTTTTCTTTAGCTCAATAAACATGGAAGTAAAATGGAGGCTCTGAAGGAAGAAATATTTTCTAGTTTAATATCCTCTTTACAATAGAGATAAGGTTGATTAACAAATATAAATCATGTTCCTTGTCCCACAGTTCATCTACAATTATATCTGTTATGGACATAATTTATCAAAAAGGCAAAAGGGAATTACATTGCTGAGTGGCTCTGTTTTATGAGTCTAGTTAGTTGTGAAATACAATTTTCATATGACAAATTATACTATTAAATTCTGAGTGCTTTTTAGTATGAATTGTCCTAAATTCATTTTGATGATATTATATTTGATATTTGGAATTAATCATTCAGTACTCATGTCTAGATTTTTATATTTCTGATAATTACATTATTAATTGTTTATCTAGAGATCAGTTGTAGGACTCTATCAATATTCCTTTGCCAAAGAGATAGCTATAAGCATAAAACTACATAGATTTTGTACTAAGGATTGCGTGCTTGACTATGACAATTGACAAACAAAATTTGTCAGTTTATATGGATCCAGTTGTTGACTATCATATTAACCTTCTTGGTATTCTGAGTTATGACTCTACAGATCCTAGAAGTACACTTCCTTTATTACATCAGATCTTAATGTCTCCATTTTTGAGATATAGGAAAGTGTAAGGTGAATAAGTAGGAAATCTTAGTCTGTTCAAGCTGCTATAACAAAATGCCATAGACCAGGTGGTTTATAAACAATAGAAATTTATCTCCCAGTGCTGGAGACTGAGAAGTCCAAGATCAAGTTCCCAGCAGATTTAGCATCTGGTCAGAGTGTACTGCCTGCTTCACATACAAGTGTCTTTGTTATGTTTTTATATATTTGAAGGGGAAGCAGCACTCTGGGGCCTTTTTTATGATGGCCCTTATCACATCCATGAGGACTTCACTTTCATGACCTAACCACCTCCCAAAGGTCCCACTTATAAAGTCACCAGATTGGAGATTAGGTTTCAACATAGAGATTTTGGAGGGAACAGAAACATTCCAGTCATTGAAAAATGGACAGTTTTACTATACACCCCAACACCACCACCCAGCACTCCCAAGCATATATACATTAGTTTATTCAGGCTGTCATAAAAAATGCTAAACAGAAATAATTTTCCCACAGTTTTGGAAGCTTGGAAGTGTGGGATGAGGATACTCATAAAGTTGAGTTCTGGTGAGAGCTCTCTTCATGGTAGATGACTACTTGTTCTTAATTTTTCATCATAGGGAGAAAAGACAAGCTCTCTGGTCTCTTTAAAGGGCACTACTCCCATTATGGGGGCTTTGCCCTAATGACCTAATTTCAATCTAATTCTGTTCCAAAGGTTCCATCTCCAGATATTATTACACTGGGGCTTCAACATATGGATTTTAGGGGACACATTTCAGTCCATAGCAACATATATAGATAGATGATATAAATATACACACATACATACATACATATAATATAATTTTTAAGTTTGGCCCACCTTCATGCATTCCCCAAGCATCACTAATTTAGTATTGAAATTAACTCTTCTAGTAGATGGAGGTGAAAATGCAGCTTTTCAGATTAATTTCTTCAAAATTTAAGGACAAATGTTTTCAGAAAACTGATTTGTTTTTATTGTCCTTACTCCTGGAACTCTGGGCCATGAATCTGAGCCTCCCCTCTCTGCTTATTTCATAACTGAAAAAAATATACAGAGACAAACTATATATGTGGGTTTGAATGATGACATTTTATTTAAAATGACCTTTAGATTGCTTTAAAAATAGAAGAAATGTTCATGATTTCTACGGGGAAAGTAAGAAAACTAGAAAAAAAGAAAATCTGGATCACATTGATTTTCCTTGGAATAAAGGCTATTTCAAGTTGGAAACAAAATTAAAGAAGCCATTTTTCTGTGCTGGGACTGATTAAGTTCATGGTCAAGCTGTAGTCCTTTCTTAACTGTCTCCAGAAATATGTTATAAAAATGTAGTCATCTACAAGTGGTGACTTATTTCCCTTATAGTTAGGCTTTTAATTGTTTTCCTTTTTGAAGTATTTTACACTTCAATTTTAATTTAGTTCAGAAATAAAAACTAGCTAAACGTTTATTCAGAGCAGCGAATACACTGTCTCATAGATAAGTTGTAATGTAAATAACAAGCTGCTACTATGCACTTTCATGACTTCAGCAGACAGTCTGCATCCCCATTACATGGTTAGTATGTTGGCTGCTTGACTGCTGTTTCTCCTTGCAGTTTCCCAGGCAGCCTATCTCAGAGTGAAGTCAAATTCTTCTCTTCATAGTGTGGGTCACATGCATATCAGCAGACTTGTTAAAGCCCAAAGTGAGGTGACAACTGCCAACCCTGCTAAGTACAGATTTCATTTTCACTACCAGTGGGTGAACTGCTTCCTGAGTCTCTTATTAAGGTCAGTCTGATTCAATTGCGAGCAACTTTCTTAAAGCCAGTCGGCTTTCTCTGTAGTTTATTTATTTATTTTTTTTAATTTCTGTTGTCTATTAACCAGGTAAATGCCACAAACAGACTTTTGTCCATGGAAAGATAGCAGAATTTCATCCCAATACTTCTTATGTATTATTTTCATACATTTTCAAACTAAAATTGTGATGCTAATAATTATTTTTGAGATTTTTCTGGCTCCTGTAGGTCATGTCTAAAAACTCCGAAACATTAAATGAAATAGTAAGCAGTTGTTTTCCCAAATCAATTTTCTATCCTTTCTACAATACATGATATCTGATTTGACATTTTATGTAGAAGGAAGGAAGGTCTATAATCAGATGGCATTGAAGAGATTCTCTTACCTCTAACATTCTGTTTTTGGAGATTAAGTTTTAATAACAAGGAGGGGAAACTCAGGATTTAAAAAGTCATAGGGCTATAGAGTGGAAAAAGGCAGACCACACAGAGTTAAGGAAAATACTTGATGCAGAGTATGTTATGGTAATTTTTATTATTTAAATAAATAATTCAAGATGCTGTTTGTTTGTTTTTTGTTTGTTTGTTTGTTTTAATTTTCATGTGGCTCCCCCTTTCTTTGTGACAGTCAAAGAGAAGAGGTTCTGCTTACCAGGAAATGAAGGAATTTGCCACAAGTAAAGAAAGGAGAGAAATTCTTTGAAATGACAGAAGGAACAATAAACAAAATATTTCATTTAGTTTTGTCACTTAAGTTAAAGTGAACTATGTGGTTCTTTTGAAAAGAGATAGAAGCATGTATTCTTTTTCCTCCAACTACCAGTAATCTGACCAGGATAAATACCTCAATAAATACTGGACACTTAACCTATTTAATTACTAAGAATCTCAGTTCAACTTTGTCTGAGTGACAAGGAGAATGCTTAGTGATCTTAGGACATTTCACAGTTAGGATCTATATTATACTACTATTTTTTTTTTTTCTGAAGCAGTTTCAAAAATCTGTAGTAGCTCAACCTAAATTTTACTGCCCATATAATGCACATCTTTTTAAAATATTGACTTAATAAAAAAGATTCTAGGTAAATAGAAAGGAAGAACTAGAGAAACCACATGAATTTAGTGGTAAATCATGCTAATAGAAATAAAAATTGCAGTTAACTCCCTCAATTCTTTGTAATCTTAGTACATGTTATATAAAATCATTTTCTAATGCTGAAGGAGAAAACAAAACAAAACAACAACAACAATAAAACAACAACCATTAAATACTGTGGTAAAGACAAAATATAATTTTACTAATCCTCAAATTTAGCTACCAATATCAGTGTTAATGCTTTTTAGAAGGGGCAAGGCAGTTAGGGATGGAACTATAGGGAGAGAAATTGTAAAGGGGAAATGCAGCTGAACCCTGCAGGCATAAGCAGAAACTAGTTGTCAGCCACACCCTGTCCCATATAAAATCTCAAGATTAAAGGGCTACACTCACAGCCAGGGAAAATGAGCAGGAACCCGGATGTTTAAAATGTATGGCTGTAGCTAGGACTAAATTTTTTTGACCAACCAATGGGAATTTAGCAGGACACATATTAACCTCGACAAAGAAGCTTCCTTAGCAACCCGTGCGGGTTTTTTTTTATGAGGTTATATTTGATTTGCTTATAGTTTGTTCAGAATGTTTGCAGTCATGTTCATAAATACTTTTGTTTTCTTGTAGGGACCTCATTTTCTGATAATGAAAGCATTTTTTCCATCCTTCTAAGAGGACTCTCACAGTATAGGTATCACATCTTTCATAAATATTACATGGAACCCACTTGTGAAACTGGTGGAGTTTTCTAAGTGAGAACATTTTTAAGCATTTACTTAATTTCTTTAGACATGTAAGGCTATTCAGATTTTCTCTTTCTTTTGGAGTCAGCTTTGGTAAATTAAAGAATATTTCAATGTTTAAAATATTTAAAATTATGGTGACTGATTTTGAATGCGACATTTTTAAAAACTCTTTTTGAGAACACAAATGTTGTAGTATAGGTACTATAGTAGGATGACCATATAGTACCACTTTTCCTGGGATAGTCCTAGTTTTGTGTGTTATCCTGAAATATATAGGGTGTCCCAAAAATATGTATACATACATAATTTAACAGGTGATAGTTCAGTTAATGTTTCTTTTCATATTCAACCCTTAGGAATTACTAATTATTCAAAGTGTGTATACATTTTAGGGGGCACTCTGTATGCTGTTAGCACCTACTTTCACTCTAGAACTATCCTGCCTTAGATACTAAAGTATGTTCTCACCTTAGTTGTTAGGTTTTTTATTTATAACATATATATTTACTAGGGGCCCAGTGCATGAAAATTCATGCACTGGAGGGGGGATCCCTCAGCCCGGCCTGCCCCCTCTCAGAGTCTGTGACCCGGAGATCAGGGGAAGGCAATGCCCTATCACACCTCTGCTGCTGCCACTATTGGCAGTGAAAGCCTCCGCTGGCCCTGGTTCCTTGAGCCTCAGGTGGCCCTGGGCGGCTGGGCAGCTGCCATCTAAAGCTTGCCTGCACCTTGGGTCGGCCCTAGGTGGTTGGGGGGCTGAGGGGACTGGGGGACTCCAGAGGCAAGCACACAGAAAAGTCATGCCCACCTGGGGGTGGACCTGGCCTTGCCATGCACTTGCTGCTCCAGCAAGGCTTAGGGGACTGGGCACCACCATCTTGTGGCTGTGGATATTGCCATCTTTGAGGGCATATCGGTCAATTAGCATAGTCACTCCTTATTGGCTGTGGGCACTGCCAGCTTTTGTGATAATATGAGGGCCAATTAGCATATTCCCTCTTTATTAGATAGGATTGATTTCAGAGAGGAAGGGAGAAGGAGAGAGAGAGATAGAAACATCAATGATGAGAGAGTATCATTGAATCATTACCTTCTGCATGCCCCACACTGGAGATCAAGCTTGCAACCTGGGCATGTACCCTGTCTGGAATTGAACCATGACCTCCTAACTCATATGTCAATGCTTAACCACTGAGCCATGCTGGCCAGACTTAATTTTCATGCTATCTTATACAATGGGAAATGTTAACATAACAGTGGAAGTCAAGTAAGAAAAAAAAAGAGAGAGAGAGAAATAACTTTAACAGCTCTCCAAATACAAATATTATTTTTTTACTCATATTGATGTTTCCAGTCTTCCAGTTTACATTAAAATTATATGACTAGAGATAAAATGGTAATTTAAAATTTCCAATGAATATATTATTTTGAAGATATACTAAGAATATACATATTAGATGACATTTATATAGTAGTTGCAGCCAATATGATTATTGATTTTTAAAAACAGCCATCAAGGGAACAATTTAAATATATAAAGAAAAATCAGTTACCTGGCAACTAATTGTAAAGCTCTAAACAGTAAGAAAATGTGTTGTACATTAAATTTCCTCCCATGGGTAACTACTGTATTCTTTTGGGATGGCTTCCTTTATACATAACTGCAATGCATATATTTGAATTCAAATTCTAATTATGACAGTTAACTAAGCCTGCTGGCCCCTCAAGGATGCTATGAACATTATGTTCATAAGCTATTTTGATATCCTTAGGAGAAATACATGTACATAATATGCAGTTTTGGAAATAGAAATTATATTGCTTGGGAATTTTGGCTGCTAGATTGTTTGTATAATGCCATTAGGATAATTCAGGTATGCTTGGGAAAAGAGATCTTTGAAATACATCTTGCAACAGCCAAATTACTTTTTTTTTTAAATATATTTTATTGATTTTCTACAGAGAGGAAGGGAGAGAGATAGAAAGTCAGAAACATCAATGAGAGAGAGACATTGATCAGCCGCCTCCTGCACGCCCCACAGTGGAGATGTGTCCGCAAGCAAGGTACATGCCCCTGACCGGAATCGAACCTGGGACCTTTCAGTCCGCAAGCCAACGCTCTACCCACTGAGCCAAATAGGTCTTGGCCAGCCAAATTACTTTTTATGTTACCTTGGAAAATGCACTCTTATAGCTTAACCCAGAATATATTGCTGATCTGTTCAACCAAAACCAGTCAAAAATATAGATTGGCAAAATTTAACTTTTTCAACCTCTAATTTCTCATTGTTTTTCCTCTCTCCACTGTTACAAATCACCATTGGAGTCATACTGGACTTTCATAATCAATTATGTTCAAGATAAGTTACTATGTTAACACAAAGATGAAACTCTAAAAGCAGATTTTCAGGAATCATAGGTCTTACTGATCACCAAACTTTGTTAATAATTCAAAGGAAGCCAGGAAGAATAAAGCAGAGAAATTGTATTTCTTTCTGAAGGAGGTCGAAACTACCCCTTTGACTTTGATTGTAGCAACAGACAGGTTGTCCCAATGTATAAGGAAATATTATTCTCTGAGGAAGCCATTTCCATTTTGGCCTTTCTCAGTTAAGAAGAGTCCTACATGACTACTTCTCTTTCTTAATAAATTGCAGTTATTGCATGCACAAAATAATTTTTTATTTTTGTATTTTGGATTTATTTTTATTTTTCAATAAAAAATAAAGAAAAACCAAGTTCTCCTCCCACCCCCCACCCCCCCACAAAAAGCAGTTTTAAAGCAAGAACTCTGCACTATATTTCTGTAGTAAAAATCTTCAGTCTGTTTACAAAGACTTACTTCTTAGACTTATTAGATGCATTTTGGTTTACTTGGTGTCATCTCACAGGTCAAAGCAGGACCTTGATTATGTTCATTTAAAAAAATCATTTTCTCTTTTTATTCATTGGACAATTTCTATTTATCTAAACCTGCATGTAATTTCACTGGCCTTTTGGGTTCCCTCTTCCAAAAGCTATTAAGCCTATTAAATAAATTTTTCACTTAAAGCATTGTAATAATCCCTTCTAGAACTTCAACACAATTATTTTTTTACTAGAGGCCCAGTGCATGAAATCCATGCATCAGGTGTATGTCCCTCAGCCCAGTCTGCACCCTCTCCAATCTGGGACCCCTTGAAGGGTGTCCGACTGCCCGCTTAGGCCCGATCTGATCTCGGACCGGGCCTAAGCAGGCAGTCTGAGATCCCTTTCACAATCCAAGACTGCTGCTCCCAACTGCTCACCTGACTGTCCTCCTGATAGCCTCTAACCACTTCTGCCTGCCAGCCTGATTGATGCCTGTTTCCCTGCTTGCCTGATTACCCCTAACTGCCCTCCCCTTCTTGCCATCTTGTGGTGGCCATCTTGTGTCCACATGGGGGTAGCTATTTTTGACCACATGAGGGCAGCCATCTTGTGTGTTGGAGTGATATGCAATTTGCCTATTACTCTTTTATTAGATAGGATTGACCATATCTGATATGGTCCCAAATTTATTCACGTATTTTGACCATGGTTTTGCATATGCTATCTTACCTAATAATAGACAAACATGTAAATTGACCATACTTCCACTACATCCACAGCCTATCAGAGTGAGTATGCAAATTAGAAAGCCAAAGATGGTGGCTGCCCCGCTGCTCCAGGTGCAGAGTGGCCAGGTGGAGCAGGATGCCTCCTATGAGAGGGAGAGCAGGATCAAAGGCATCTACAAAAGCAAGTCCCACAGCGAAGGGAAGACTATAGACTATGGAATATGCAGCAAAGATGAAGATGGCAGACTCTAGCATGAATCTGTGGCAGATGAAGAAAGCAGACTCTGGTGAGAGCAAAGGCTTAGGTCCCAAGTGCTGAAGGAAAAACAATGCTGAAAGAAAAATGGTGCTGGAAGCTAAGGGAAGGAAGGCCTATTGCATCAATCTATTCATGCAATGGGCCTCTAGTAGATTATATTTACACTAGCTAATATAAAGCTCTTATCTGTTAGTTCTAATGTTAATCATGTATGGGCTTGTTTCCTCTTGATGGCCTTTGATCTTGATTCAATGGTTCTTATTTTACTGTGTCTTGATATATTTACAAACATTGATTATATTTTTTTCATTTGTGCATTATACATTATAAAGACCCTGGATTTTGTGATCTGTCTTTTAACAGGTGTATTTGTAAAAATGCAGATTTTGTAATCAAAGTAAAAACAATAATTTCAAGAGAAACATCAAAAGTGCTTTATTCAAAGTAATGTCCATTCCTAGCTACACTTTTCCCCATCATTCAGGTAATTTGTGGATATTGCCCAATAGAATTTTTCTTTTTTTAATATATTTTATTGATTTTTTACAGAGAGGAAGGTAGAGAGATACAAAGTCAGAAACATCGATGAGAGAGAGACATCGATCTGCTGTCTCCTGTACACCCCACTGTGGAGATGTGTCTGCAAGCAAGGTACATGCCCCCAGCCGGAATCGAACCTGGGACCTTTCAGTGCGCAAGCCGACGCTCTATCCATGGAGCCAAACTGGTGTCTGCAGAATTTTTCTTATTTTGAGGCAAACCATTCAGAGACCAAATTTTGTACTTCTTCATATGTTTTGAAATGCTGCTCAGAAAGTGTGTGTGCCATTGATCAGAACAAGTGGTAATCTGAAGCAGCAAGGTCTGGTGAATAAGGCAAGATTTTTTAAATGCACCTTTAACTGGTTTTGAAGTGTGTAATGGTGTGTTATCATGAAGCAAAATTACTTTGCTGTGTCTTCTGGCACATTCTGCTCAGTCGTTTCACAATCAAAGCGTGTTTCAAATTGATTATTTGTTGTCAGTAGCTATCAGTATTAATGGTTTTACCTGGTTTTAGAAGCTCATAATACACCATACCTCCTAGATCCCACCAAACACAGAACATTGTCTTCTTTTTGAAGCGATTTGGCTTTGTAGTTGATGTTGATGGTTAACCTGGAAAAACCCATGATTTTGTCCATTTGGAATTCTCAAAATAAATCCACTTTTCATTGCCAGTCACAATTTGATGCAAAAAGACTTTCTTTCATGCTGTTGAAGCAATATTTTACTGACGACTTTTCAGTTTTCCATTTGTCTTTCGTTCAGTTGATGTGGCACCCATTTTCCTTCCTATAAAATCTTTCCCACTCCTTGTAAATAATTAGGAATTGTTTGTTGAGCAACATTTAATCTTTCTGCAAATTGTTTTTGAATTTGACACATCTTCATCCAATAATGTTTGTAATTGTTGGTATTCAAACTTTTTCGGTTGACCTGGGTGTTCTTTGTCTTTTACATAGAAATCATCACTTTTAAAGCCTTTAAACCAGTGTTCACAAGTATCTTGAGATGGAGCATGTACACCATAGTTTCCCGAAGTGTATGATGATTTTTTCTTCAAAATAAAGTAATGAATTAAAACTTCCCACAAATGCTCTTTTTTGGGGCACAAAGTTGACATTTTTAGGCGTAAAAATATCCATGATGTTAACACTTTTAGAAAATGTGACATGAAGTTTTGAAGCTTGCTGTCAATACAAAATAGCATACATATCAAATTATGTATATCAACATATGTATAACTTAATCTAGTGAAAAAATCTGCATTATTAAACCAGAACACCTAGTAAAAGTGTTTATTTTTGTCTGATAAAGCTACTTATGATTTTTAAAATTTGGTATGTGTGGAAATTTTTTCAGATACATCTGTTTCAGTTTTGCTCTTCATTCTTCATGAGTGCCTTAAGTCTTTCTCCCAAGATTGAGACTTTTGGAATTGTAAATTAAAGCTCAAAGTATGTAGAGTGGTACCTCGAGATATGAGTGCCCTAACATACGAGATTTTTGAGATACGAGCCATAGAGCGAACAATTTTTGCTTTGAAATACGAGCAACATTTGAAATAGGAGTAATCGCTCGGATCAGCCGGCTGCACACGACCCACCAGTTTAGCGCGACTTGAGCATCTCATAGTTTCCCAGGCCTCAAGGTTACAGAACGAATTAAACTCATATCTTGAGGTACCACTGTACCTTAAATCTCTATTTTCTGATACTCAGAGTCCAAACTCTTTTTCTCCTGCATTAGGAGTCAGCAGAGATATCAGCTCATCTCTTTAAGCTTTCTACCACTTGCTTTCTGTTGGGATACTGGGAATATCCCTTAAATCATTGGTTAGCAAACCATGGCTCATGAGCCACAGGCAGCTCTTTGGCCCCTTATGTGTGGCTCTTCCACAAAATACCATGGCCTAGGCAACTCTATTTGGAAGAAGTGGCGTTAGAAGAAATTTAAGTTTAAAAAATTTGGCTCTCAAAAGAAATTTCAATCGTACTGTTGATATTTGGCTTTGTTGACTAATGAGTTTTCCGACCACTGCCCTAAACAGTAACAATTCATTGTGTATTCAAGGTTTTGAAGGCGTTTATATTCACATTGCAGGCATAATGCTCTGTGGCTGCTTACATTCCAGAACTCTCTCAGTTTCTAACTGCTTTAAATCTCTAAACTTTGTTATCTGACATATCAAACTGGTGAACTCATCTTTCTTTTATATTTCTAGCTGCTCTGTACTTTCAAGACAGAGGGAAAAGGTGATATAGTTTATTGAATCCAGTGAATTTTTATTATTCAAAAGTTGAACCCTCCTAGTTTCTTGTTTAGCTTTGGTCTTCTCTGAATGTTTTAAATAGTTGGTTTTAAAATATATTTACTGAGAGCATATAATTATTTAAAAATTAAATATTATTACTTCTAGAGCACTTTTTCCCCCAGAAAGCTTTCTTTAAATTTCATGTCATAAAGAAATATAAAGCATCGGTAAGAATATAGAAAATATGAAGAACAAAGTAGCAAACCTGACATAATAGACAAAAAGCAGACATTTTAACCAATATTAATAGTGTATGCATTTTGTTCAAATGCATTATTAATACACTTAATTAATGTTGAATATTTTCCAAAATTAATTATATAGTAAACCATAAACCCTCAAAAATTTCAATGCTGTTCTTTGATGAGAATAAAATGAAATTTAAAATAATAGTTTAAATTTACAGAAAAATCCTTAGTTTTTTTTTAAATTAATCAAGATGTGAATGACTCATAGATCAAAGAGAATTATAGAAATTGCCAAGTACTTCTAATTGAATAAATATAAATGATAATCAGAACTTGTGGGCTATAAATGAAGCTGTGTTTAAATGCATACACTGAGTGACCAGGTTATTACAATTTCTGAATGAATAATAATCTGACCACTCACTATATATATCACAAGTATCTTGAGATGGATTCACAAATTCGTGCATGGATGGGGTCCAGCCAGCCTGGCCAGGGGGAGGGGACATGGTGGTTAGCTGGCCTGACTGCTGGTTGAACTCCTGGTTGAGGGAACAATTTGCCTATTAGCTTTTTATTATATAGGATATATACTGAGTGACAATATACACTCAGTGTATATTGAAAATGTAAAACATTCAGAGTTCTTATTTTATATCTGAAAAAATATGGTAAAGTAGAACAAATTAATCTAGTAAAGAAATACTAACAATATAAGCAGAAATTAATAAAATAGTAAATTTACTTTAGATAGGCTCAACAAAGCAAAAAAGTAGTTATTTGAAATAGTTCATAAATGTTATAAATCCTTTTATAAATGTGTTAGGAGAAGAAAGATAGATAATAGAAAGTGAGAGAGAAACCAAAATCTAGAATATGTATACCAGCATTAAAAAAAAGCACATAGGAGTAAGTGGAAAGTACACTGACACTCTCCTAGGACCAAACTGAAATGACAATAAAATTAAAAAAAAATAACAACAAAATCCTGAAAAACCAACCGAAACTAGCTAGAGAGAACTTTGCTAGCCCATGTCAGAAAGTGGACACTACATAGACCAGTAGAAAGTGTGGAGGCATCAGAGTATTACTAGGCAGTGAGAAAAAAAAAAAAGGAAATCTTCCCTTTTGAGACAGCATGGATGGACCTGGAGGGTATTATGTGCAAACACTGAGCCATACTGACCGGGCTGAGCATTTTTATGTATATACAAGAGGCCTGGTGCACGAAATTCATGCACAGGGGGAGGGTTCCCTCAGCCCAGCCTGGACCCTCTCTAATCCGGGACCCCTTGGGGGATGTCCAATTGCCGGTTTAGGCCCAAACTGACCCCCCACCCCATCAGCCTAATTACCCCTAACCACCTCTGTGCTGGTCTGGTCACTCTTTACTGCCCCTCCCACTACCTGGTCACCCTCAACTCCCCCCCTCCCACTGGCCTAGTTGCCTCTATCTGCTCCCTACCAGCCTAGTCACCTCCAACTTCCCCCTCCCCCTGCTAGCCTGGTCGCTCCACACAGCCTGATGTTCAGACATTTGGTCATTTCTCACTAACGCCCCTGCCAACCTTGTTGCCCCATGTAGCCTGCTATTTGGTCATCCATCCAGTTGTTTTGGTCATGATAGTCCCTGGCTTTTTATGTATTAGGATGTCACCCTTCAATTAAAATGTTTTATTGATTTTTTACAGAGAAGGGAGAGGGATAGAGAGTTAGAAACATCGATGAGAGAGAAACATCAATTCACCTGCTCCCTGTACACCCCAAACTGGGATGTGCCTGCAAAGTATATGCCCTTGACCAGAATCAAACCTGGGACCCTTCAGTCAGCAGGTTGGTGCTTTATGCACTGAGCCAAACTGGTTTGGGTTAAAATGTGTTACAAATATTTACTGATGCTGATGTTTTTCTTGATGTTTATTGAAATCTGGGTATCTTAAAATTCTTTTTGAAAAACATTAGTTATGAGGTCCAGAACTTGGGTATCAATAAGCCTATTTCATATTTGTCTCTTAAAATAAAATCAGAGGAAGTCTGAGTCCCTTAACTTATCTGTATCTTTCACTAAAATACATTTTTGTATGCTAATTAGTATCTAGTTGTCAAATTAGCATGTTAACATATCTGAGGATTAGTAAAGAACGTGGAAATCATATGTTTGATTCCTTTGCCTTTATATTGTGCATTATATAAAATTATATGAAATCCAGGTAAACTAGTAGTGATCAAAATTCAGAGGAAGCAAAATATAAATCCATTTCATCCAGCAAAGAAATTGTGTCCAGTGCCCTAAATATATCTGCAGTGGGGCTTGGGAAAGGGGGAGTATGTATATGCTTCTTTGAAAACTAGTGTGTCATTTGGAAAAATCTTAAATGAGATTTTTTTCATGGCACATCATGGATTTATTTTTCAGAAATGATTGCAGCTGAGGAAAAAATCTTTAATAGACAAATCAATAAAACTAGATAAAACGTAAGTGAAGAGATACTGGTCACATTAAACTCTTTTTATGTCAATTATTATTATGTAAATCAAATATCAAGTGCTAAAGGTATTTTTTTTAATTTTAACAAAATTTCAAAAAATATCTTCTTTTATATGTATACAAATCTTTACATATATATACTAGAGGCCCAGTGCATGAATTTGTGCACCAGTGGTGTCCCTTGGCCTGGCCTATGGGATCAGGCTGAAACCAGCTCGCTAACATCCCTCAAGGGGTCCCAGATTGCAAGAGGGTACAGGCCAGGACGAGGACCCCACCAGTGCACAATTGCTGCTGGGGAAGAACACAGGTTGGCTCCCAGGCTTGTCAGGACCACCTTACTCAGTCCTGATTGGCCAGATCCCATCAGCAAGCTAACCTACTGGTCAGAGCATCTACCCCTGGTGGTCAGTGCACGTCATAGTGACTGATCAACTGTCTGCCCCCTGGTTGTCAGTGAATGTCATAGCAAATGGTTTAATGGCCTTAGCACATCATTAGCATATTACATCTGATTGGTTGAACTGCCAACTGGACTTAACATATTAGGCTTTTATTATATAGGATAATGTGTAGCCATGGTGATTGAATTATAACTTATTTTATGAATACTTTTCCAGAAATATATATATTTGTCTTCATTTGAAACAATTGGGTAGTGAATATAACCAAGGAATGTAGGTCAATGTTAAGATTCCACTTTTTAAAAAATTACTTTTATTAGGATGACATTGGTTAATATCATTATACTACAGGCCCAGTGCATGAAATTCTTGCATGGGATGGGGGGTCGTGTCCTTAGGTCCAACCTGTACCCTCTCTAATCTGGGATCCCTCGGGGGATGTCCAACTGCCTATTTAGCAAGGATCGGGCCTAAACAGGCAGCCAGATGTCCCTTTCACATTCCAGGACTGCTGGCTTCCAACTGCTCACCTGCCTGCCTTCCTGATTGCCCCTAACTGCTTCTGCCTGCCAGCCCAATCATCCCCAACTGTCCTCCCCTGCATATTCCTTTTTTATTAGATAGGATTTTTTTCTTTAACATATTAGACAGCCCTAATTGGTTTGGCTAGGTGGATGGAGCATCAGCCTGCAGACTCAAGAGTCCAGGTTCAATTCTGGTCAAGAGCATGTACCTTGACTGAGGGCACATGCCCAGTGGGGAGTATGCAGGAGGCAGCTGATCAATGTTTCTCTCATAGATGTTTCAGGCTCTCTATCTCTTTCCTTTCCTCTCTGTAAAAAAATCAATAAAATATATATTGAAAAAATAAACATTTAAGATTCCTCCATATCTGCCTGGCTGGTGTGACTCAGTGGTTGAGACCCCAGGCTGCCACTGCTGGGAGGGGATCAGGCCGTGGAGGTGCCCACTCCTTCCGGGCTGAGACCCCAGTCCAGGCTGCCACTGCTGGCAGGAGAATTAGGCCAATTAGGACCATCCAATTTGTTTATTATAAAGGGTCAGGAGGACCTCCGAGCAGCATTCCGCCAGGCTGCTTACTCTGCATGCTCTCAGCGGCATCCCTCCCTGAGACTGGGGGACTTCGGCAGGGCTGAGAGGACTGGGGCTACTGTCTTGTGGCTATGGTTGCCACCATTTTTCTCATGAAGTATTAGTTAATTTGTATATTACTTCTTTATTAGCCAGGATAGGTTTCAAGTGCACAGTTCTATGATGCATCATCTGTGTATTGCATTAAGATTGCACTTTTGAACATTATAATCACCTTTATGCAAGGAAACTGTTGACACAATTACATTTATCTCTGAAGATTCGTCATAGATTGAAAACTGAAGCTAGTGAGGGTAGGACCTGACAGTCCTTGAAAACCTGCTTTTTCTCCCTCGAAATCAGCCTATAACCACAGATCAGAAATATCCACTTTATCCCTGGTTGCAGGAGCCAGGACTCTATATATTCTTAATGCTCTGATTTCCCAGCAGGGCTACATTACTTCAGGGTGTCTTTTGTTTTCCTTTGTTTTGTTTTCCCCCCTTAGGCATATTATTCTAGGTTGACCCACTTCAGCTGACAGTAAAGAAAGCTGCCTTCCCAGTTCTCATAATTCATTATGTTTAAACAATGGTGACTATCAAATTTCAGAATCCTTTGTTGGGCCATCCCAGGCTCTGCCCCCAGCCCATCCTTAGGGCAAAGAGCACAATTAACTTGATCAGGGTAGAAGCAATATGGTAATTACGCTTTTGTTTCACTAAAACAATGCTTTTCTCCTCCCCCCTAAAAGAGGAAAGGGAAGCAATGAGGATCTTTGAACAGTGCTGGCCACATAGTATATAATGCCAAATTAAGGAATTAGCTATAATTTGAAGCAAAACCCATCTAGATAAAGCAGAAAATACAACAGCAAAACCATGATACTGGGAACCTATGGGTCAGAGATGAATGGGGAGAGCTAAGGGCAAATGATTC
>PVJN01026680.1:0-28825 GCA_004026805.1 Lasiurus borealis | reverse complement strand
TGGACTGTTAATTCTTAGGGGGAAAGGGGTGAAGGGTATACAGGGAGAGACTGGACAAAAATCATACACCTATGGCTGAGATCAATGGGAGGGAGCTAAGGGCAGAGGGAGGGTGGGAGCTGGGTGGAGGGGTACTATGGAGGGGAAAAAAAGAGAAACAAATGTAATAATCTGAATAATAAAGATTTAATTAAAAAAAATAATAAAAGCATTTTCTCTAAAAAAAAAAGAAAAAAAAAGAATAATAATAGTGTAGCCTTAGCCAATTTGGCTCAGTGGATAGAGCATCCGCCCATGAACTGAAGGATCCTGGGTTCAATTCCTGGTCAAGGGTATGTACTTTGGTGGCAGGCTCAATCCCTGGCCCTAATTGGAGTATGTGCAGAAGGCAACCAATCGATGTGTATCTCTCACATCAATGTTCCTCTCTTTGTGTTTCTCCCGCTCCTTTAAACTCTCTCTAAAAATCAATGGAAAAATATCTTTGGGTGAGGATTAAAGTTTTAAAAAAGAGTAACAACAGTGTATACAGAGGTAATTTAGATCAAAATGTTCTCATGAACTGAGAGTATATTTGAATTATTTTTTCAAATAAATGATACTTGTCTAATCTCTACAAAAAGAACACATTCTCATCTATTCATAGCTTCTTTCTTTAATTTATTAATATCTTGATTTATGTCCTTTCCTCCAGTGATCTCCTACCATCTGAGCATAATAGAAGGTCTTCTGTGGTCACTGGTGTCCATCTGAGCCTCATTACATTGAATCTGAATAATCCCATTTCACATCTTTTCTTTCTACTAACACACATTCATCTCTGCAGCTCACTCACACTTTTGCTTTTTCTGCTTCTACTTTCTTTATCATAGATACAAGTACAGCATTTTGGGGGAGTGAGTTTATTTTTTTACTTTTGAGATCATTGCTCACATATTTTAACACATAATCAAATGTCATATGAAAACTAATATATTTCTTCTGTAAATGCTAATATCTGAGTGCTCAAAAATTGTTTCCTTAGTTTTGTTTTGAGGTGATAGTCAATTGAACAATCACGGTAAAGAATCCAAAGTAGAGTTTTCTTAAAGCAGTTATTTAGTCCTGGTCTCAAGGGAGACCAGGAAATTTTTTTTCAAAATGTAGTAAAATAAAATATATGTTCACATTTGAAAGACTGTCTTGAAAAACTCAAAGAATATGAAAACACACATACCCTTTAGTGATTTAATGTTTGTTACCAAATTAAAATGTGTGTATACATGAGCTGTGAAGTTCAAGTACAACTATAGTTTTAATAAATAGACCAGAACTTAACATATATAAATGAATGTTATATATTTTGAAAAGAATGATCTTGGCTGTAAGCTTACCCCATCCATTTTGCAATTCCTCCGACGTATTTTAAGATTTCCCCATCAGTGCCAGTTTATGAACCAAATAAAAAACTGATCTCATTACTTTATTGTCACATCTCATATATAACGTGCAAAAGCAATATGCCTTAGTAATTGAGATTATATAAAAATTGAAATTCCTATCTCATATATTGCCTCGTGCTTGGTTTAGCCTGTTTTAAGATGCGAACATGTTTTTTTTTTCCCCATCTCATCTCATAAGAAAAGCAATATGTTTAAGACAAAGAAGGCGCTGACTGCAGCAGTTCATTACTGTCTTTGCCAGAATTTAGTACCAGGCCCTTTTACCACCTATTACAAAACAAAACAAAAATTCTCTAAGAGTCTGTGAGATGACCCAGTTTGCATTGTGATGAAAATCACTTAGGCAAATTGTCTTATTGGAGGGATTGGCTTCAAAAGATACCCATTCATCCTATTAATTATTGGATTGTCAAACAGGGACAGCAGTGACCTATGTAAATGTGGATACTGCAGTTGGTGCAGGCAGGTAAAGGATTTGATTAAATATGCAATGAAGTGCTCTATACAATCACCATCATTACCATGCAATGGAGATGTGATGGTCCAAGCAGGATCATCTTTTTTATTGTGACCACTGAGCAAGTCGGCTCTATAGGAAAGGAATCCTCCACAGGACAAGAGAGGACAAATTATAGGAATGCAGGTGGGGGGCATATTTATGTACTCATTCATCTAACAAGCCTGAAAGGTAATTCCTATTAATTTTAAAACATCCAGGCTTGCATTATAAATTGAAGTTCTGGATGTTCAGGGAAGTATTGGAAATCTCTGCGCCTCAGTCTTCTCATCTATGTACTCTGTGAAAATTATAAAAGTTAGAGAATAGAGATAAATTTCAGAGTCCAGAGCCAGCCACATTGTATATATGTTACTAGAAAAATAGGTATATTTTGTAGAAGTTCAGCTACTATATTTAAAAAAGCAACACAGTAGATTAAGCAAGATGGTAGATTCTTTTTCTCCATCTAAATGAATTGCGGAGGTAGGTAGCCTAAAGTTGATGTGGTGGTTTCTCAAACTTGTCGAATTCTCTTTGTTTTGCCATAATTTTGTTCTAGTTCTCTGTTCTTCCACCCCCAGGTTATGGTCCTTATCTTTATAGTCAAAAATACTTGCTAGTACTCTGGCCATTGCATCCAAGTTTAAGGAGACAGGATTGTAGTGGGACACAAATGGGGTTCTTCTCTGCTTTTCAAGAACATTTCTTAGTAGGCCCACTTGACATTTTTGCTTATTTCTCATTGGTCAGCAAAGAGTCCTGCTAAAAATTGTGTGTCTGTGGCTAAGAAAATGGGGAGAATGGATACTACAGGGACGGACAAACTCTGTCATAAGATATAACTATTATTGTTCTGTATTTATACTTAGCAGTTAAGACAGGTTACGGAGTCTTACTTTACTCATCTAGGAAATGGGGACAGTGCTAATTTCAAAGAGCTGTTATGAGTAAATTATAAAAGAGATAATGCATGTAAGGCACCCATAGGTAGCTATATATCAAAACTGGAGCATTAGGCTTTGGGAAGGCCTGGTTTTGGAGCTTCTTGGCTCTAGGAGACCATACTGCCTGGACAGAGTCATGAATATCTGAGACCCGGTCTGATAGAGGACCTGTACCTCACTTGGCTGCCCTCATAGTGGCAGAGATAACACTAGAGACTGGCATTATTGGGATTCTTACCTAGCATGGAGCAAATGTGTGGCAACATCTGTATTTTTGTTTTTGTTTGTTTTGGTTACCTAAGATCCAACTTACTTGGTAGAATCAGAAAGGCAGAGGGCATTTCAAGAGTGTGATATGGAACTTTGATCAGTATTCTACTGTAAGTTGAGAAATAAGGTATAGGTCATTACTTCGTCTTTGAGATTATTATGCAGAGTTGCTTACAAGAACTATTAACCATACTTAAATAATCTAGTCCCTGCTGCTGTGCACTCTGGAGCACATGGTATGGACTTCTCCAAGGGGCAAGCAGCACTGTTACAAATAAGCATTGCAGTCTGGGGTACTCTGTCTGGTAATGTTTGAATAGTCTCAGAAACTAGAGATTCTAAATTGAACTTGTGATGCCCTTTCCCCACAGACATTTCCCCCTTGCTTTCACAAAGTATTATGACTGAATTGTGAGCCCCAGACATATGTTGAAGCCCTAACCCCAATGTTATAATATTTGGAGGTAATATATTTAAGGAGATATTTAAGGCTAAATAAGGTCATAAGAATGGGACCTTAATCTGATGGAACTAGTATCTTTATAAGAAGAGGAAGAGTCACCAGAGAATCCTCTCCCTCCCTTCCTCTGAGTGCACAGAGGACACAGTGAGAAGATAGGCACCTATAATCCAGGGAGAGTGGCCTCACTTGGATTTCTAGCCCCCGGAACTGTTAGAAAAGAAATTTCAATTAAGTCACCCAGTCTGTGGTATTTTGTTATAGCAGCCATAGCTTACTAACACATAAAACCATTATTTTCCATAACCACATTATCAAAATCAGTAAATTAATGTTAAAAACATAGTATTCTTTGTCTGCAGACCTAATAGCAATTGTCCTAAAAAGTCTTTTATTGCGAAAGAAGTACCAGATCATGTTTTGCATTCATTTGCCATGTCTCTTAGCCTTCTTTAATCTAGAACATTTCATCATTCTTTCTCTTAAGGCATTGAAATTTATTATAAGTACTAGAGGCCTGGTGCACAAAATTTGTGCATGTCAGGGTGTCCTTCAGCTCAGCCTGCACCCTCTCCAATCTGGGACCCCTCAAGGGATGTCCAACTGCTGGTTTAGGCCCGATTCTGGACAGTGGGACATCACTCTCACAATCCCTAACCGATTTGGCCTGCCAGCCTGATCACGCCCTATCCACTCCCCTGCTAGCCTGATTGATGTCTAACTGCTCCCCTGCCAGCCTGTTTGCCCCTAACGGCCCTCTCCTGCGGGCCTGGTCACCCCTAACTGCCCTCCCCTGCAGGCCTGGTCCCTTCCAACTATCCTTCCCTGCTGGCCATTTTGTGATAGTTATCTTGTGTCCACATGGGAGCAGTCATCTTGTGTGCTGGAGTGATAGTCAATTTACATATTACTCTTTTATTAGATAGGATAGAGGCCTGGTACACAGGTGGGGGCCAATTGGTTTGCCATGAAGGGTGTCCCAGATCAGGATGGGGGTTTCCTTGGGGTATGAGATGGCCTGGGCAAGGTGCCTGCAGTGGTTTTCAGGCAGGCCATGCCCCCTTCCGTGCGTCCCCCCCTCCCCGCCCCTGTGACCCAAGCGAAGGCCCTGGTGTCTGGAATTTATTTATCTTCTATAATTTAAACTTTGTAGCCATAAGCGGAGGCCTGGGCCAGCCAGGGCGTGTGGAAAGCTTGGTTTCCTCCATCAACGGGGCAACCCAAGCCTTCCTCCTGCTCTCTCTGTGGCCATAGCTATTTTGGTTGGTTTAATTTGCATACTTGCTCCTAATTGGCTGGTGGGCATGCTTTTGGGTATAGTGGATATAGGTCAATTTGCATATTACTCTTTTATTAGATAAGATAAGGCCAGTTATTCTGTAAAATGTTCTTTAGTTGAGGTTTATCTAATATTTTGTCAAGATTAGATTTAAGCTATGTATTTTTGGCAGAAATACAACAATTGATGTTGTGTCCTTTTCAGTGTGTTATATCAAGAGACACCTGGTGTCAATTTGTCACATTCTGATGAGTTAACTTTGGTCATTTAATTAGGGTGATGTCTACTAGGTTTCCCTACTATGAAGATATTTTTCCCCTTTTGTAACTAATAAGTAGGTTTGGGGAATCATTTTGAGACTATAAATATGCTTTCCCCCAACAGTTTTAAAATCCACTAATGTTTTCTTGTTTGATTCACTTACTGCTGTTATGTTTGCTAAATTTTCTAATTCTGTTATTCCCTGTACATTTATTGTTTTCTTTCAACAGTTAAAATGAGCTTTTCTTCTTCCCCATATATTCATTTATTTATTTGTAACAAAATAGACTAATAAATACTAAAATATGCTATAATCCATATTTAAATTCTGGTCATACTGCATAAACTCTAAATTTAGGGAACATATATCCATTTGTTTAATGAGATATATCAATGAGACAAAAAAATACCCACTTCAATTAATTTATACAGAAATGAGATTCCCATAGCTGGAATGGATTTTCTGGCTGATGAACAAGAAGGAATCAAATACGGTTGTCTGACTTCTAGGTAGTGTATAATAGAAAATATATGAGGAGGGGATTTAGAGATGAAAGTGTTGAATTGAAATTGCAGAACATCCGTTTTAGGGAGAGATGGTTTGATGTGTGAAACAAGCTCAGGGATGATGTCTGGCAAGAAATACTGGTTGGAATGCAGCTTTGTGCTGGGCCAGGCTCCTGCTGGGTCAGAGAGCCAATTTTGTGTATCTCTTCCCAACTTCATCTTCAGTGACATCATATGGGTGACTTGAACTCAGCCATGAAGGGAGAATTTATACCCCAGATATCAGCAAATGAAATAAATCAAACTCTTCTCTCCTGAAAGTGAATGAGATCATTTAGTAATGGTGTTTAATATGAAAGTAAAATATGCCATTGAAAAGATGGCATATTAGGGGTGGATGGAAGAACAAAAGCCACAGAAGAGCTTCAGAAAGGATGCAGAAATGTTTAAAGGGAACTAGAGATGAAGATTTTCAAAGACTTCAAGAGATTAGAGATTTCCAAGAAAGAAGGGTTGATAAACAATGTCACATGTAGCCAAGATGTCCAGTAAGATAAAGACTAAAAGTGTGTTAGGGTATTAGATTGTTTGGTGGCGTTAGTAGAAGTTTTAGTTTAGTGACTTGAGTAGATACTGGATTGAGTTGGCTAAAAAATTAATAACTGTTGAGTTGTGAATGGATCATAGTGCAGCTTTTAGAGCCAAGAAGACTGAACATCCCAGGCTCACCTTTTTTCTTAAACAATCCTGCTATATAATTGTCTACAGTTTTAGACCATAGTAAAGATGAGGCCAATGAGTATTTGTTCACCTTTTGTAGGAGCCCTCACCTACTTTGCTTATAAAGGAAGGAACCCATTAAGAAAGTTTAAATTTGCTTGATTTAATCTTGTTATTGCTCCCCATCCATTTTGTCAGATTATATAGCATAGCACTAAAAACAACTTTCAAACTTTATTAAGCTTCTCAGTAATATTACTTGTAGTATTGCATATCAGGCCTCATTGTCTTTTCTGGTTGACAGTTACGTTTTCAATGGGAACTAATGCTTTTTAAAACTAATTTGCTCTTTCAAAATCAGTGGTCAAAATTTGTGAAATTTCTGTCAGAACCATAAGTACATAGAATGGGATTTTATTTCTTTATTTTTTTTTGTCTTATTTTTTTTTTTAACTAATGTAAATTTAGGTAGTGAAAAAATTGAATCTAGGCCCAGAAATCTTCATGTATTGCATTTAATATTAGTTTATTCATAATTATATGACTTCGTAGGAAGTTATTTTTTTTTCCTTTTGAAATAAATTTGAAAATAAGGAATACTATCCCACTGAATTTGAATGGAGAGAGACATGAAAAAAAAACACATAAAAATAAGTAGGGCAGTTTTAAATTCTAAAATGTTGATTATTTTCATTATGCCTGGAAATTTGTTTCTGAATCTTTGGGCCAACAATATAAAAGTACTAATTAATTTATGTTGATATCTAGTTAGGAAAATATTTTCTTGCTTGGTTGAACAAGTTTAATTTACAATGTCTGTGAATGCATTTTAGTTGTAAAAATAAAAACATGTATTGGAAAGATTGATCTCATCATCCTACACTCAGTTACTCTTTAAAAAGCAGTTTCTTTTGGCAATAGAAAGCACCATTTGTAACAGAAAGGAAAAATTCTTGGAGTTTTATTAAAAATAGCATGGCATATCCAAACAAGAGACTATTTAACACATTTTCTATGTAACTATTGAGTTTGAAAAATTCTGTATTTTCACTATAATCAGTCGTTTGAGTAAGTGTTAGAAAATAATGATGGTAGTCAATTGTGTGTGTGTGTGTGTGTGTGTGTGTGTGTGTGTATCCCATGCCTTGTGCTAAGTACTCATACTGCATTTTCTTCCTTAATCCTTACTACTAGTTACAGCTCACAGCTAAGAAGTAGCAGTGAGCTGTAACTGTCTCTAGAATTAGAGACCAATGTCTGATCTGTATGTCAGACCAAGAAAGAGGGTGAAAACAATAAATACAAGAGAAACATTTCTCAATGACCCTAGTTTTGATATTTCTTAACACTAGGAAATTAATCAAATGTAAATTTGTTCAAAGCAATTTAGGATTAAAAAGAAAGAAAGCCATCTTTTCATTGTTGTTATAATTGTCATCTTTGGATTTAATGGTAGAGGCACATGAGATGAAGTTTATATATTTCCTCTGATATGAGAAAAACTGTCTGAAATTATTTATGATTAGCTTAAACTATTATGTGTTCACAAACATTCTTTCTAGCCTTATTTTTTTTCTAGTTAGTCAATATCAATAAAACATCTCTGGAAATTTCAAGTTTTACCCCAAAAAGAGTAAACATGAAAAGTTGATATTATTTTTTAACCACTCTGTGCTACCAATACTGCTAACACTGTGTTCTTTTTTTTTCCCTATGAACTTTATAAGAAATACATTCTTTTCAATTTACTTGTAAGCTACCCTGTTAGTGAAAACATCTCAACCCTTTTATAATTAGGAGAGACTGTTTGCAAACTTAGCTTCCTTTAGATATGTTAAATTCTTTTTATTTCTTTATTTTGTTGGACTTTCCACTTTCTATGAACTTTTGAATTGTTTAAAACAGAAAATTTGTATAGTTACATTTAGCAGCACTTTTCAGAAACAATCTGGCAGGACAGATCATGATTTAGTGTTTATTTATGTTACATACAATTGACTACAGATTTTAAATATATAGACATCTTTAGTTATTGCGGTTTATGTGGAGTTTTGGTGAGTGTTATTTAAGTTCAGATGTTTGAAGGTTTTCTGTAAATTACTTCTCTGTGATTTAGTATGACGACATTTATCTCAATTTTACACATCTATCTTCTGTTTTGTGGGAATTTTATATTAAGTTCCTGGATGCTTTCCCCTCCCCCCCACCCAGAAGAATGATGTAAATAAGTTTGACTTCCCATCTTAAAAGTAGGAGTTTCCACTGACTTCAGTTGTGAACCCTGTGCAGTTTGAAACTGTCTGGGTAATTGAATCCCAAACTTGGTATATTAAAGGAAGGAAGCCAGAGGTTCTGATTATTCAGTTGCTGACAATGAAAACCAAATTTACCCTACACTAAGCTCCTTTTCAAAAGAAGGTAATTGCAGGTGCTGAATATATGAGTTTTTAACACTATTCATGCTTTGAGCTTAATGTTTTTCAGAGATGAGGCAGCATGCATGGTACAGGGAAAAAGACATGGACTTAAGAATTAGATTAGTTTGGTTTTTTAAAAAAAACATTTTATTTTAAAATATTTTGAGACTCATAGGGACATGCAAAGATAGTACAGAGAGGTCCCCTTAACCTTCACCCAGTTACCCTTAAAGCTTAATTGTGCATACAGATATAGCATAACTAGAGGCCTAATACACAAAATTCATGCAACAGTAGGCCTTTGCAGCCACAGCTGCCCGGATCCCTCCATGGAAGCTATGGCTGTAGCCTTGGCTTTGTCCCGGAAAAAGTCTGGAAGGACGTTCAGTCTAATTAGCATATTATGCTTTTACTAGAGGCCTAGTGCATGAAATTCATGCACGGGGTTGGGGGTGTGGTTGGGGGGGGGAGTGTCCCACAGCCCAGCCTGCACCCTCTCCAATCTGGGACCCCTTGAGGGATGTCCAATCGGAGCTAAACGAGTGGTCAGACATCCCTTTCACGATCCAGGTCTGCTGGCTCCCAAATACTCACCTGTCCCTGCCTGATTGCCCTAACCATTTCTGCCTGCAAGCCTGATCACCCTCTAACCACTCCCCTGCCAGCCTGATTGACACCTAACTGCTCCCTGGCTGGCCCGATTGCCCCTAATTGCCCTCTCCTGCCAGTCTGGTTGCCCCTAACTGTCCTCCCCTGTAGGCCTGGTTTCCCCCAACTGCCCTACTCTGCTGGCCCAGTCACCCTTAACTGCCTTCCCCTGCTCTCCTGGTCTTCCCCCATTTGCCCTCCCCTCAGGCCTGGTCTCCTCCAACTACTCTCTGTGGCCCAGTCACCCCTAACTGCCCTCCCTGCTGGCCTTGTCGCCCCCAACTTCCCTCACCTGCTGGTCTGGTCTCCCCCAACTGCCCTCCTCTGCCCACCCAGTCATCCCTAACTGCACTCCCTGCTTGCCTGATCACCCACAACTGCCCTCTCCTGCTGGCCTGGTCCCCCCCAACTGCCCTCACCTGCTGGTCTGGTCTCCTCCAATTGCCCTCTTCTGCCTGCCCAGTCATCCCTAACTGCCCTCCCTGATTGCCTGATCATCCACAACTGCCCTCTCCTACTGGCCTGTCCCCCCTCTAACTTCCCTCCCCTGCAGGCGTGGTCCTCTCCAATTGTCCTCCCCTGCAGGCCTGAGTCCCCTGCAACTGCCCTCCCTTGATGGCCTGGTCTCTCCCAACTGCCATCATCTGCTGGCCTGGTCACCCCTAACAGCCCACAACTGCCTTCCCCTGCAGGCCATCTTGTGGGGGCCATATTGTGTCCACATGGGGGCAGCCATCTTTGACCACATGGGGGCAGCCATTTTGTGTCTTGGAGTGATGATCAATTTGCATATTACCCTTTTATTAGATAGGATTATTTTAGATATCAAACCCAGGAAATTTACATTGATACAATATATGTGTATATTTCTAAGTGATTTTATCATACCTGGAGATTCATATGAACACATCATAATCAAGATACCAGATCTTTCTATGAACACAGATATGCCACTCATGTTCTCTCATTATACATGTGTCTACCCTTTTCTGTGTCTGCTACAAACCCTAAACTCTGACAACCACTAATTTTTTATGCCTCTGTAATGATACTTTGGGAACATTATATTAATGGAATCATACAGTATGTGGCCTTTTGAGATTAGTTTTTTAAGTATAATATCTTTCAGATTCATCCAGTTAGTGTATTTATCACATTTGTTCCTTTTTATTGGAGTGTGATTTGGGGGCGGGGCCACTAGGGATTATTATAAATAAGCTGTTGTGAACATTCATGCACAAGTTTTGTGTGGACATGAATTTTCATTTTTCTATGATGAATGCCCAGGAGTGTGGTCACAAAGTAAGTGTATGTTTAGATCTTTAAGAAACTGCCAAACAGTTTTCCAGACTGGCTGTGCTATTTTATATTTTCTTCAGCAATGGAGGAGATCCAGGTTTTATGGATCCTACCCAGCATTTGGTATTGTCACAATTTTTTGTGTTTTTAAATTTATTTTTTTTGGTGAACTGAAAGATATGTAGTGATAGCAGTGTTATCTCACTGCAATCTTATTTCCATTCCTCTGTGGCTACTGGCATTTGTTTATTGACTGTTCATACATATTCTATACTGTAATGTCATTTCATGACATTTTCTGATTGAATTTCTTATTTTATTTAATTTTTTTTCCTGTTGAGTTTGGAGAGGTTTTCAATATAATATAGATACTACTCCTTTGTCAAATAACTGTTCTAATTTAAACACACACACACATACACACACACACACACACACACACACACACACACATATATATATATATAGTGGAAAATTCCAGCATGTACGAAGTTAGATAAAACAGTATAATGAATCCTCATGTACCAGTCCCTATTTCACCCTCAAATTCTTTGGAAGCAAAGCCTAGATATCATAGCCCTTCAGATATACATATGTCAATAAAACATTAAAATAAAAAGATTCTTCTTTTAAGTACAATGATAATAGCACTGTTGTATCTAAAAGAACCAATTCTTAATATTATCAAATAGCTAATTAATCAATCCATTTCCTGTTTTTCATCTTTTTTCACCTGTTTGTTCTAGAGAGAATACAAATAATGTGTATACATAGCAATTTGTTAACATGTTTTTAAAATCAAAATTACTCCATAAGTTCTCCCTTTTTATGCTATTTTTTTTCCAAAGATAAATACAGCCATGCTTTACAGCAGTTAAAACATTTTATTCAGCCACTACTGATGGTATTGGACACTCCATTCCAATTTGTACAGAGGTGAGTGGGCGTTTTAAAGGGGACAGTAAGGTAGGGAGGATGAGAGAATGGAGACTCAAGTGGAAAATGACAAGGGTTTGGTCTGTGTAAATGTGATTAGGTGTGCCTGCAAGCTGGCAATTACTGAAGTGAGGCTTGTGACCTCCCACTGACTGGGAGACAGAGGCCCTGTCCTTTCTGACAATTACTTTAAAAGGAATGGCTTTCAGACCCTGGAGAAAGACACCCCTGGCTTGTAGGCGACACATATACATCTCAAAAGGACTGAGGAAGGATTTACAATTATGAACCCTTTTTAGTAAATGCTCTAAGAAAGGGAATGGGGCCTATCCTCAGGGGTTAACTGGAACAAAACAGTCAATCCTTTGGACAGCCCTCCCTGAGCTCTTCTAGAGAACTCAACAGGGGGCTGGGTCATTCCAGGAACTAAGCTGGAAGCTGCTAGAAGCCATGCTGAAGTTGGTCATTCCTCTTAGTTGAAATGCAGAGTTCATACGGAGTTTATGCAGTTCTCACTTTTGCTGAGGGTTTTGCTTTTTTTTTTTTCTTTGTCCTTTGAAACTTCCCACAGTCTATATATTTTGGTAACTTCACTTCCATGATATCAATTGATATGTTCTTCTATCTGCTGTATTTCTTGTATTAATTTCAGAGAGAAAAGGGGGGGAGGGGGAGAAAGAGAGAGAGAGAGAGAGAGAGAGAGAGAGAGAGAGAGAGAGAGAGAGAGAGAGAGACACAACAATGATGAGAAACATCGACCAGCTACCTCCTGCACTGTCTCCACTAGGGATTCAGCCCACGATCCAGGCATGTGTCCTGATGGGGAATTGAACCGTGACTTCCTAATTCATAGGTTGACACTCAACCACTGAACCACTCCGGCAAGGCTGGGCTTTTGATTTTTGACAAGAATACTTCATCAGTGGTAGTGTGTACTTCCTGGAGGAAGTAAATAATTCTGATTGTTTTTCTTTTTCTGAAGTGAGTTGACATATGCCTAGATTCATTATTTCAGTAGGGATTGAAAAATTGTGCTTGTCTAATTCTATCATTCTCTCTTCATTTATTGGACAGGATATATATCAAAACAAATATTTTTTCATGAAATATTTGGTTACCCTGGAGGTCCAGTTTATATAGACAATGCAGGACAAATGCTTGATTCTTTGGCTTTATTTGCTAGTTTTATTCTTATTCATAATCAAATGTTTATCTTCGGTCAGTAGAAGCAGTGTTGATGGAAATAGGATATTTCACAGAGTCACAGGAAATGCGTTTTAGAGACCCATGGGTAAGAGGACTTGAGGCACAATGGCAACATTTATTGGAGTGAAAACAAAGGCTTGCCCTCAGGAACCCGATGTCTCTTCCACAATCAGGTGGCTCAGCTCCGTTTCACTGGTAAGAAGTCCTGAGCCTGGAGAACACAGTGCCCACCAGGCAGGTCAGGACCCAGAACTGTCATGCCCTCACATTGGGCTTTGTTAGCCCAGCATAGTCTCTGCTCCCAGCTGCGCTCTGGCCCGATTTGTGCCATGCTGCAGCCCAGGCTTGCGTGGCTTATGGAAAAGAAAGAGCTCAAACAAACACACAAGCCCTGAGCCCTTCTTAATCTTTGGTTATATCTTCTGGAGTTTGGGAAGGGGGAAGCTTTCTTTCAAACTAACCAATCTTCTTCCTAATTCTTCAGTGGCGATGTGTGCTGTGCTCTCCCCCTATCCAAACCATTTTCCGGGATCTTCCGGGTTTTCATGCTCTTGTCCTATCTGGTGGTTTTCACAGATTTTTCCAGACTAGACTCCTTCCCTTTGTGTTGCCATTTTGGCTTCTGCGTATGCCTCAAACGCTCTACTTCGTCATCTGGCTTTTACCACACATGGACTTGCCTGCCCATACAGCAGTCTTGGCTCTACCCTCTATGCTCAGCAAAAGCAATTTCCCCCACTGTTTTATCCTTCCCTAGGTAACCCCAGCTAAGGAGCCAGTTGTCCCACAGGGAGATTGGAAAGCTGGCCTCAGGGATTAGTGTCCTTTCTCACTGTCCCCTGGGGAGTCTGTGAATGCTACAGCTTCCTAGTTGATCACACTTCACATCTGATTCCATTTGCTGCCCATTTGCTCCTTCCCTTTATTAATAACTAGTTAGCTACCTATGCTTACGGAAGCACATACAGAGCACGCTGTACTGTGTTAGTTATTAAACTCTTGTTTCTTCCTGTCCTCTTTTCCTTTTTATTACTTTTATAGAATGATGCTATACAGAATACAGTAGGTCCTCGGGTTACATTTGAGATCCGTTCCTGTGACTTATTTTCACCATAAGTCGGAGCCTACCTACATAAGCACCTACATCACTCACATGGAGCACCTACACAGCAGTAATGGAGTGAAACGGTAAAAAAAATGTTAAAAGAAAGATAACAATTCCTGACCTTTACTTGTGGTGAATAAATAATAAAAAACATAAAGCACATAACGTACATATGTCAAAATGACAGAATTCTTTATATATAAATAAATGGGAGATAGCAACGTAACCACAAAACGATATATGTCGAGTCCAACGGAACCCGAGGACTGTCAGTATTGACTTATTCAAATTGAAAAGATTTAGTAGACAGATGTAATGTGTGGGTGAGAAAATTCTAGTTCTCATGTTTTCAGAATTAGCAGGCTCAACCAAGTAGTAGATATCTTCCACCAGAGAAACACTTGCTTTTGATTAAATTCTTATGTATGAGAAATAGCAAGGCACAGATCTGGAGGGGTGTGTGTATTCAGGACAAGAAAAAGAAACTATCTTTCTCTTTAAATTTTGTAGACAATGGCATGCAGGGTGACCATCTTCCTATTTTCCCAGGACTTGCCTGGTTTTGACATGGAAAGACCCATATCCCAGCAAGCTCCTTAGTACAGGCAGACTGAACTGGCTGGTCACTCTTGATGAAGATCCAGTCTCTTATGTGAAAATCTCTAAGGTCTGGAAACTCTAGAGTGGAAAAATTTCAGAGGACTTTCTTTTGGGCTTGAGTTCAGTTTAGCACAGAAAAATGCGTTTCTTAAAATAACCATCTCAAATTGGGCCTTAATGCCAACGAGGTTTATAAAGGTAGTGTTGTTAAGATTTATATGATTAAGATTTTGTAAATTTAGTTTGATGAATTAAATGCTTACTGTGAAAAACATTGTGCTGAGTCTGCAAGGAAAACTCAGTTCTGAGTTAAGACAGAAACAAATGCCATTCTTCCTTGACCATTAAGTTACTTTGCACATGGTTTGCAGACTGGAAATACAGCAACACTGTGTTAGTGTGCCAGTGAGAAAGTGAAATGGGCTGCAAAGAAAATGGGAATGTTAGATTAAACAAGTTGCTGCGAAAATCATTAGGACAATGAAGCTCTAGTGGGTATTAAATACTGTCAAGCTGCTTAACAACAGGGATACATACATTCCAAAACATGCATCATTAGGCAAATTCTTCATTGTACATCATAGAGTGCACTTACACAAACCTCAATGGTCTAGCCTACAACACACCTAGGCTATATGGCATAGCCTACTGCTCTGAGGCTTTAAACCTGTACAGCGTGTTTTCTGAAGAAAACAAAACAAAACAAAACAGGAGATTCAATCAAGCACAAGAGAAATGATGCAATCACAAACCTGGGTAAACACGAGATGTGTGAGGCTGCTGCCAGCATAACATGGCCTAGTATCTGACAGAAAACATTTCTTTGCTGTAAAGAAATAGTACATTCTAATACAATGATAAGAAGTATAGTATAGTAAACACATACACTACTAACATAGTTGTCTATTATCATTATCAAGTATTATGTACTGCACATAATTGTATGAGCTGTACTTTTATACCCCTGACAGCAAATTAGGTTGTTTATACCAGCATCCCCACAAACAGATGAAGAACGCATTGGGCTACAACATTACGATGACTACGATGCAATAGGCTGTAGGAATTTGTTGGCTCCATTATAATCTTATGGGGGGGGGTACCGTTGTACATGTGGTTCATGGTTGTCAGAAATGTTATGTGGTGCATGACTGGTAATAATGGATCAGGGCTGTTGCTGTCCTACCATAGGAAGTAGAAACAAGTGTGGGCATGGGGCATGGTGGGTACATGATGTTTGAGTCAGGGCATCTTTTTTTGGATGAATTGGGAAAGTACATCCTTCTTTGGAGCAGATGCAGCCAACTAGCTTCCAGTCTCAGGGGTTGTTGAACAGAGCAGGGGCTGGATTCCATCCCTTAGAGGTCACGTCTATTCCAGCTCCTCAGGCGGCTCCCGTGTGCAGGCACAACCTGCGCTACACATTTGAGTGTCTAACTTGAGTGTCTGAGCTGAATTAAAAGAATCCAGCGAGCAAGAAAAATGTTAGAAGCCAAATTGAAGCTTTGTCTTCTAAGAAAATATTTTGTTCTCTTTCCCTTCCCCTTCCAGGAAGGAGGGAACTGATAGAGGCTGAGAGAGAGCAAGTCCTTTTTCTATCTTTGTCCTACCTAGTTTATTTCCTTTACTCATTTATTAGAGTGTATGTGTGTACCCTTGCACCATTTAGGCTATAAGCCATAGGTTTTTAGTGTTTTTAGTAGATGGTGGTCACTGTTCTAAGAATGGCTGACTTTTGATGCTTTAATGGGCTGCACTATGTTAATTACTTACACACCTTATGGCATTTCAATCCTATTGACAACTTTGGGAGGTAAACATTAGGATGATCAGATTGCTCTGGAGGTATCTGAGACCCAGGGAGATTAAAGGGCTTGCTAGTCCACAGGTTTGTACCTGAATGAGACAGGATTCAATGGGACTCCATAGTCTGTGGTGGTTTCACCACAGCTGGCTGCCCTGTAACATCAAGGGTGCCAGTCATCTTTTAAGATTTTAGCAGGTGGGACCCTTAGATATGCATCTGGCAACCAAGGCATCATATACAGAGATAATTAAAACCCAGAAAACTATAATGCTGAAACATTTTTTTATTGAAAACTGTAAGTAAAATATAATACATCCAACTAAATATGTGAATATATATTAATCATGACTGGGACTGGAATTTCTACTTCCTTTGCAATATCACTACTTAGGCATTTTATGTTTTGAAATAAGAGGTCTAGAAGGAAATTAGGAGAAATTTTTAAAAATTTCTATAACCAATGAGTCATTTGAAAAAAAAAAAAGTATACAGACTTAATTATTGTGGATTTCTGACTTCTACAATACTGATTGACATTTTGCACAAACATTAAAACTCTGACAATTATCTGAATAATGATTGTTTACCGTATATCTGGTGCACCCTGTTAGGCATACTCTGTGCTAAGTCTCAAGTGCCATTCTTATTTCTACTTGGAAACATTAGTTATAGTTTCCTCCTCAGGAGCTTTCAGTGTGTATGAGCATTGGAACTTAAAATAAAACCAAATTGCCTTGACGTGAAGCCTTAAAGGTTTCACCTTTTTAAAACAACAGAGTATATTTGTCTTTAATGTAAAACAAGTTCTGAGTGAAATAAGACTTGACTCTCCTCAGAGTAAGATTCTTGTAGGAAAAGTGAATTTTAAAGATGCTTGGCAAGATTGTGCAGGAATGACTCCTCCCCACTTTCTGATCTTTTGCGGCTTTGATGATCAGCCCCTCCCCCACCTTAAAATCAAGGTCATTGGGGGGGGGGGGGGTGCCCAGGAAATGGGCTGCTCTCTGGGCCAGGGAAAGGTTTCTCTTCTTCAGCATTGATGTTGCTTGTATCCCAAGGCTGTATTTTCTTAGGCCACCTACTCTGCTGCAGACCTTTGACCCTAGTGGCCAACACTGCAGAAAGGTGATATATTTGGGAGGAGCCCAGGTCTGTGGGAAGCCCAGGCCCCCAAATGTTCTCCTTGGCCTCTGCGTGAACTCAGCGCATGAAACCAGAAGTGTCTGAGAGCTTCTGGGTTGACTGTCTATTGTGAGTTGCTACAGAGCATATCCATGAGGACTCTCCAGGGCCCTAGACTGGAGAAAACTGGTTTGGAGCATGTGGCTTTGTAAAGATTGAGGTGAGTCTCCTCCTCTCTATGCCCTAACTCTAAGCTGCCCGGATCTGTAGCATAAGACTCCAGCCTAAATGACTCACCCAGTAACAAACCTAAAAGTGAGTGGACAGAGACTGAGCTGGGCCAGCTGGCCTGCATTCCACATGGATGCAGCAAGTGGGTGGGGAAAGGTGCTGCCCTGGACCACAAAGTGACCTTTTGCACTGGCAGTGGTGGCCTAATCTGTGTCCTGGGTACTGACTATAAGGTTTGAAAATCCTAAAGAGCAGGTTGGAGGTGGGACTTTTGGGCTATTAGGGTCCAAGGCAAGCTCCCAAATACCTCACAATGGCATGTTGATGATTTTGAATTTAAGTTTCTTGAAAAGCAAACAATGCAAGGTGATGGAAGGAGACTTGACTTGGGGTGGTGAACATACCATATAATATGCAAATGATGTATTATAAAATTATATGCTGAAATTTATATAATTTTATTAACTTATGTCATCTCAATAAATTCATGGGGAAAAAAGTGTACACTGATCCTTCTTTATCTTTCTGAATGCAGGAAATAAATCTGTCCGGTGAAAGGTACCCTCCTTCCTTTGGGGGAGATGGAGCTGGAGCTGAGACAGTTAAGAATTCAAGGCTGAAAAGCCTATACTATAAACAAACCTTATTATTTCTTTCCTAAATTCTGCCCAAACCCTAACTTTGCTTAGATTACTTACTAAAGACTACTGAAATCTAAATTTGTTTGTCCTGTCGAATCTTCATAAATTTGCTGTTTGTCTAAATAGTATAAAGAGCTGCCTGCTTTGATCATTTCTCAGAGCATCGTTTTTTATTTCCCAGGTGCACATATTAAATTGGATTTTTCTCCTGTTAATTTGGACTTGTGTCAGTTTTATTATCAGTCCAGTCATAATAATTTAAGAGAGGTTGAGGGGGGAATTTCCCTCTCCTCCACAGTATCTGTAGGACCCTAGTGAAGGGTAACAACACCAGGTAAGGACTGGGGCAGGCTTAGGGGAAAAGAACGTGTCTGGGGAAAGATCACTTTGTCTATATGTGGCTTAGGAAACGGGAAACAAAACCGACATCTATCGTATTTAGGGATATTCTACTGCTGTTCAAGTTTAGAGGATTTTGAAGCTCTATTTAATGTTAATTCCTTTATTTAGATTTCAGACACCTAACTAAAACACTGTGAGGAGTGGACCAGATACAGGAATGGGGAATTAAATTTGAATTTAAGCTAGGAATTCTCATTGACAAGGTGGGCTGTGCTCAGTCCAGTCCCTATGCCTACGCCAGTCCCTGTGCAGCTGCCTGTGTTGTTAACATGCAGAAATGCTACTTAATAAATAATCTATGTTGAAACTGTGCTGAATAAACCAGTTCCATTTTACTTTTATGCTGTGTAGAGTAGTACTTTCTTGGGTTTTGGATTTGGGTCTTACCTCTGACACTGGCAGATCCTGAGTAAGTACCTTAAGCCTTCTTCACAGGATGGGGACAAGGACGTGAAACGGGAAAATTGGACTGGAATGAGTGGTGTTCCTCTGGGTAGGATGGTTCACGGGCTCTTGTCCAGGTGGAGTCGAAGAATAAACCCCGGATGAAAGATGGTATAGTAATGGATGGAAACAAGCACAGCCTCTCACGTGGGAAGGGAGAAAGAGTCCCATTAAGTCCCTTTTCTCGATAGTTTATAAAGGCTGCAGATCTTTGTGCCTTGATATCCCCTCTGACTGGTCATTATAACAACTTCAGAGCTTAACCCTCACATGAGATATGTGAGGTTCTCCTCTTTTCCCTTATTGTTTCCCTAGTCCTTTGGGCTTTCCTCTTACCTCTCTGAATGAGGGGCTTCCTTCCCTGTATTCTATAAACGTGTACCTTTTGCAGCTCAGCTCCTTTATTCTATGGAGATGTACCTTCTGCTGCTCTGTTGCCCTGTGCTTTTTTCTATGGATCCCTTAATTCCTAAAATTTCCTATACCTGCCTAGTTCACCCCTAAACACTCCTTTCACAAGTATGGACTCACAGTCCTGGTGTGAAGATTAAATGAAAGTAAAAAACAAAAACAAATGAGCTTAGTACAGTGACTAGCACAGACTAAACGTATTAAATATTCCTTACTATTAATGAATTAAAACTTACCTGTAACAGCTGTTACGGACAGAAAGGGTGATATCACCAAAACTAAATTCCTGCTGTTTCATGTAGGAGACATAAAAATTCCTTCTAAATTCATTGTAGAAGGAATATAAATTAGACCATCTGACTAAATTAATGAACCTTAAACCCATTGACCTTTGACCACCAAAGGATCATGAACTTTTGCAAGTCAGTTAACATTTCTGTACTTTCTTTTTTTCTCACCTGAAACTACCTGAGCTGTTTTGAGTCCTTCCAATTCTAACTTGAATTTTCAGAATAGCTAAGAGAAGTGAAATTATATTCCCCTGTGCCTTTCCAGCATTCTATGTGTGATAATCTTAAGTAAACATTTCTTTGTAAGTAACATACTGAGTTAAGAGTTTAAAATTTCTCAGCAGAAATACTGACAGCCACAGAATAGGGTATTGAGAGTCAATTTGGGTTTCTGAGTAGATTGAACTGAGAAATGCATCCTTGTCTTAGAAAACGTAGTTAGCTCTTCCCTTCAGAATCTTCATTTAAATATCAAAGGAGACATCAAAGGTTGTTCTGCTCCTCTGTGGAATGCCTTTGGTTATTAAGATTTAGATGAAGCACTTTATAGGTTCAAGGACAGTGCATTGAAGAGAGAACCCAACCCCACTTAAATTTCCTTTGTTGCTTTTGTTAAGCTTATAATCTTTTTCTAATGTAAGCTTTATCTTTGTTATTTGGTTCACTGAAATGTCTTTTTCTTGTGTTTCAAAGAGAAGCAGATTTCTGAATTCCTGTTCTGAAAAGCTTTGGATTCAACATTTTGTTCATAATTTGTGACTCTTTATTAATCTCCTTTATTACCTTGACAGAGCAGGAGAAATTAAATTAGTAGGACTGATGTCTAGAAAGAATTTGGGATATAGCATTTTATAATTTATCAGTACAATGTTTAATAGTAATAACTCTTTGTGTCTGAGATGTTTGCCAGTGGAGCTGGTATTCGGGCAAAATTATTGGGTTTTGAGAGATTCTGAGAAGAGCTGGAAAGTATAATCTAATATCTTCATTGAAACCACCAAGATTTAAGGTAAGGGAAACAGTACTGTTCTTATTTTGGACCCTGATATAGTACTGGAGAGTAAGGAAAACACAGAAAAAGGAAGGGAGGTGATTTGTTAACGGCAAACTGCACCAGAATGTGAGACTTTAGTCCTTGAGTTTGGCTAAGAAAATAATCCTGATCCAAGAAACTCAAATACTAGCAAAAGTTTATTCAGAAAGTTGCATGGTTGGTAGAAGAAGTGAGCCGTGGAAGAAATGAGCCAGCTGGGCTGTGTGGACTCAGGAAACAAGTTACAGAGGCAAAGGAAGAGATTCAGAGCATAGGATAAAAAAAGGCAGAGAAAATGGGCCTGAGGGAAGAAGAGGGGGGAAGGTGCTGGAGAGCTCCAGAGAGTGTGCCTTGGAAAGGAAGTGGGTGGGGAAAGGCTTAGGCCTGTTCCAGAGGGAGAGGATGAGTGCCTGGGTCCTTTGGCTTAAGGGCTTTTATCTGGAGGTTTTAGGGGAGGCTCTCAACGGAATATTCTTCAGCTTTCCACGTAAGGAATACGTCAGGGTCCTGCTCTCCATTGACTGGTTGGCACCAGAGCATGGGATCATAGTCATAGCACCTGGTTCTGAGGTCAGCCATGGTGTCACCCACCTTACCTGACTGCTTTTCTGGGCCTGGAGCTGAAACACAACTGAGGCCTAGATGTTATCCCTGGGGCTTGTATGGGAGTCATATGAGGCTATTCTCCGGCCCCTTGTTCCTTTTTTAAAGGGGTCTACCACACATCACTAGCAACATGCCAAGAGAGGTAAGGCCAGGGGAGGGTTCCAAATGCAAGACAGGGATAAGAAAGATCAGGGGGTCTAACCTGCAGGACCATCCAGGTGGTGAAGACACTGTTCAGTGTACAGGTGATGTGTTGTGAAGTTGTGCACCTGAAACCTGTATAATTTTGTTAATCAGTGACATCTCAATAAATTCAATAAAAAGGAAAATATATAAATAAACCACATGACCAGCAATATGCTAGGGAAGGAAAGGTCACCCTGGGAGCAGAGGTCCCTCCTTACATTTGTTTGTTGCTAGGCACCCAGGGCTTTTGGCCCAGGTGACCTTCTGTACCTGGCCTATTGTTCTCACTTTGCTCATGTCTGTCTAGCTGCCTACTATATCAGATTGGAAGCATTTACTGATCATCACACACACACACACACACACACACACACACACACACATATACACACACACACACACACACACATACACACACACACACACACACGTGTAAATTATCTATTGACACAATCATTCTGTGTTAATAAAGTTAGGTGACTTAAATAATATACATTCATTGAACACTTAAGATCATGGGTTGGTGATCAATGGAGGCTGATTGTCCTGGTCTCAGCAGAAACTATTGAATTAGATTTGAGGCTGAGTAGCTCTAGAGGTGAATTTAACAAAGAAGTCACATTTAGTTCTTATTATCTAAACATATGATCAACTCAAAAGGTGGATTTCAGAAAATTTGGGTTCAGAAAAGTAGAAAATTTGGGGTATGGAGATGCATAGGACAGGGAATTTACTTTTGAGAATCTTGACGTGTCGCTTTTATTTGCCTAAAATCACAAATAGTTAAAAATGGAGACTTTTATAGTGCCAGTACACTTGTTTAAACACAACATCTTGTGCTAAGTGGTTAGAGCATCATCCCACACAACCAAAGGGTCAAGGGTTCGATTCCAGGTCGAGGACATATACCTGGGTTTTGGGTTCCTCCCCTGGTAGGGGCACATGCAGGAGGCAGCCAATCAATGTGTGTTGCTCTCTCTCATTGATGTCTCTGTTTCTCTTTCTCTCTACAAAAAAAAAAAATCAATGCAAAAATATCCTCAGGTGAGGATTAACTAACTAGCTAACTAACAAATAACTACATAAAATAAAAACAATATTTAATTAAGTTTAAATACTGTATTGCCTTTATTCAGTGATTCATGAAATCTGGCAGCATCCCATCTAGTAATTCAATACAAAGGAACTCCTAGGAGTTGTACAAAAATGAAATACTTTTATAGGCAGAAGTGGTGGGCAAGGACATTGCCAACAAAGAATGGATTGTATGTGTCACCTTTCTTTAGAGGACTGCAGGAGTCTGTCAGGCAGATTATCTTACCAGTGCCGACCCAATGGGCTGATTTAAGATTCCATTCCTGGGGGGAGGGTGGGGACTTGAAATTGCAATTAGCTTAGGCAGCATTAAGTCTTGGTTTGGTGACGTGGGCCTAGAACAAGTGACTCCAATTTGGGTATGTTGTCTCTATTTTAACAACCCAAATTAATGTTAAAACATGTTTTATTGCAATAACGTGGATGGACCTTGAAGTTATTATGCTAAATGAAGTAAATCAGATGGAAAAGGACAGATACCAGCCCGGCCAGAGTGGGTTAGAGGTTGAGCATCAACCTATGAACCAGGAGGTCATGGTCTGATTCCAGTTCAAGCCACATGTCTGGGTTGTGGGCTTGATACCCAATAGCAGGTGTGCAGGAAGCAGCCCATCAATGATTCTCCATTCTCTCTCATCATTGATATTTCTATCTTTCTCCCTCTCCCTTCCTCTCTGAAAATCAAAAAATACATTTAAAAAGAAAAAAAAGCAAATGAACAAACAAAAGAAAAACAAGCTTATAGATAGAGGCAGGCAACTTGGTGAGCAGAAAGGGAGCAGGGATGGAGGGAGGGCAAAACAGGTAAAGGGGCTCAATTGATGGTGTTGAATGGAAACTGGACTTATGGTGATGAGCATAACCTGAAACTGATATAATGTTATAAGCCAATATTACCTCAATAAAAATTAAATTACAAAACAAATAATGTATATTTTATATGCAACTGCAAATTATGAAGAATCTACTCAAATGGGGACCAATTAATATTTGCTTTTTCCTAATCCCTTGGCATTTTAAATTTTCAGTAGGTTTCTATTTTTCTTCAGTTGTCATTTCTGATGTCATCATTTGGTGAAACAGCTACACATACACAATAACGTATAACTGAAAGAGACAGTGAAACCATTTAGCCCAACTCTCATTGATAAAGGGGGGAAAACAACAAAAGACGGAATGCTGTGGACTTTTCCCGGTCACGTAACAAATGAGTTGGAAACACAAGAATAGAACCCTGGACGCTTAGTTCCCATTCTAGTTGTTTCCTCTGTGGTTTGGTTTTGTTGTTGGGATTTTCTCTAGCTTCTGGGAAAATAAATCAGTGATGACATTTGCATAGTGCCTTATAAGGCACCTCAGATATTTTATCTTGTGTTTAAAATGAATAGCTAAGAGACAGATATAATGTTCTAGTTTTTTTGGTTGTTTTTTTTTCTTCTTTTTTTGGTCTCCTGCTCTGTAAAAAAGAATTATAAATGTTCTGCCTCGTAGACTTGTTGTAACTGGTAAATAAGTTGCTATAATGAAATCACTCAGGCACACATTAATTATTTTCAATTTTTATCATTAATAATAATATTGTCATTATTTGTTTTTGTTGGGAGTTCGGGGAAGAAGAGGAAAGGATTCAGAGTGTTCAGCCCTGGAGTGCTCCCTGTCTGAGCTTAGGAATCTCAGCCTGACCTTGTGTTTATCAAAAAAGGGAGGCCATGCCATTTTGGCTTATTTTGTTACTTAATATTCGTAAGCAACTAAAAATAGAAGACTTGAAAAGAGGTCATTTTTTTCAACCACCGCTCTCTGCATCATTCTAGGCTGTCATTGCTTCGGGATGTTGCATTTTAAGAGTAAATTATTTGGTGCCTACAGGAGGTTAACATTCAAGGAAATGGAATTTCTCACAGAGGAAGAATTTCTAAACAAAAAGATACCTTATAAATATAACTCACTGAAATAACCATCATAGTGAACTTGAAGTGAAACAAACTATGAACTTACCAAAGTTTACCACTGAAAAAAATCCTAAACCCTATGGTCTGTTGCTTCCTAGAAAGGAAACCACTTCTAAGTTTTGCACTGGGCTAAAATAAACCAGCTTCATGGAGAAATGAAGCTTCCCAAAGCAGAACAACCCAAGTTTTTCATTCAGATGTAATGCAACTCCGGCCTTCCCCAGCACCTTTTCCTCCCCACTGCAGCCATTCCTCTCCCTGCAGCTATTTATCTCACAGAGGGAATGGCAGAAATATGCAGGGTTGGTCTTTGTTGAGTTATTCTGAAAATGATAGCTAGAGTAAAGGAAGAGCTGAAAGGACATGCTTAGCAGTGATTGCATCTCTTTTTGGAATCACAGACCAAGTTAAACTGAAGATCAAAGCCAAGGAATTTGCCTCAGAAAAACACACAGATGCAAACATACAGAAAATCTTGTGCTTTCAGGATGTGTGGGCTCCTAGAGTCTATTTTGGGACATTATTGATGCACCTGTGTGGCGGGAGTTGACAGGATTCCTGGCCTTGCTCCTTGTCAAACTCTTTTGAGAGCTAAAGGAGAAGAAAGGATGTACATGTAGTGCTTGGGGATGGATCCAGTTCGGAGCTTGCTAAAAGCTGACCCTGGGTGGTTTTTTGGGCTCACCTTTCTCCACTCATTAAATACATGGAAGGTCAGATCTTTAGCTGTTTACCAACCAGGAAAGGAAAAGGGAAGAGACCCGCCCCTGAGTGGTATGTGGACATCTTACAGTGCTATGTGGACACCTTTTTTTCATTATGTCCAATCAAAGCAGAAGACTCATACATATTTTTATAGTAATTACCAAGGTGGACATTTCTTTGTGGTACTAACCAACTCAGGTTTTATAAAAGGATCTCTGTCCTACAGAATAGTCCCATTGTGTAAGACCTCATTCAAATGCAAATTTTAAGAGATTCTGGGGATAAATTCTTTGAGGAGAAATTTGGCTTAAAATAGTCATAGAAAAAAATAAAAAAGGGTAAGGGAAAAAGGATGAGTTGGTGCATCCTTGCTGGGTGATGCTATTTAATTTGACTTTTCCCCCAAAATATAGAAATGTGCATGTAGGTGAAAATGCCTTGCGTTAGTTTTTTGCTTGGGCTTGTTAACAGGCCTCTCTTGCTTCCCTATCATTCTCTTTATTAAAACCACCTGATCACATGTGCTATCGATGAATATGCGGAGCTCTTATTTGTTCAAGTGAGAGCTCTGTGGCAGATGCAGGGTCCATGCAAGTTTCTGCTCCACTAGAAGTTGACATTTTTTAATCTAGTTTGGTTCCAAAGGCCACAAGCAGGTGAGATAATCTGTTCCTTATGGGGGAGCTCTGATCTCACCATCGGTGGTTACTAACTTTTGTTACCTTGGATGAATGGCTTAACCCCAATAGCCTTGGCATCCTCTGTTTTCAGAAGTAAAACATTTGTGAAATGTTTTGTGAGTAGAAGACATTGCACTTCTCAGACTACAATGAAGTAGGCAAGTAACTCCGATTTTGTTTTAGATTATCCCTGTGATCAGTATAACCACAGAATGCCTGAGTTATTGGGACTAGTTGGGATAATAATATTTATAGCTAACAGTACTGCTAGACCCTATTCTACATGTTATCTCGTTTGTTCCTCACAACTCTTCTGTGAAGTAGATACTATTATGATTCCCCCTTGGATAAGTGAGAAAAATAGATGTGCAAAGAGGTTAAGAAACTTGCCCAAAGTCTTCCAGCCAGGAAGCACCAGGGCTCCGGGACTGAAACCCAAGTGGTCTGGCCCCAGAAACCCCACTCCTAGCTTCGGTTATTCCAGCCCTTTTCAGAGCTGCAGCATAGTCCAACGGAAGGAGAACATTAATGTGAGGTGGACTCTGACACTTATTTAAGTTTTTTTTTTTTCTGTTTCAGGTATCTGACTGCAAGCAGTAATAGAAATTTCCTGCTTACCATGCGGCCATTCTTGAAAAGGGCCATTTTGGTCATAAGTTATGTAAGTATATATACGCTTTTGAATTATCTGCTAAGGGATGTTTCACTTTAACATGGCTCGGAGGCATGATCCAGACTATTTAATAGAATCAGCAGTAGACTCTAATACTTTGATCTTAGGATCCAAGAATTAACATGCCAAAGAGGCTACAAAGCATTAGAAGGCACATGTGAAAGAATTCTACGGGCCTGTGAACGCCATGACACAGACAGTGTGAATGAACTACAGTATTTTACAAGCAATGCTTTTCTTACCAAATCTTTTCCCTGAAGGTGATTGTTGTGTTGTACTTCCGTCTGTGGATAATGGGAGGATCGATGCCCCTCTTTTCAGAGCAAGATAATCCAGCGTCATTCTCCCCTTACATTCTCACAAGGTCAGTAGAAATACACTTTTTTAAACTTTACTGAGTATTAATTAAATTGATTTGTAATCTTAAATGGTAAGTTGGATTTTAAAGAAAAGAAGGTTGTGTTCTTATTCAGATTGTAAGGAGAAAAGAAACTACTATTCATACAGTTGGGATTCTTTTCAACCAATGACTCTATTTTGTTATACTGTTGCTATTGTTCTCATAATGGCATATATGTGTTTATTCAACAAACAGCTTTTTGACTACTAATCATCAATAATAAATATCTGTTAAGTGGCCCATATGGCAACTTACAGAACAATGCACAGCGGGGCATTGAGCTTGATTGGACATCATAACTGTTTTTAAGATTAAAATTTGTGGAGAAGTTGAACATAGCAAAGAGAAATAAACAAAAACTTTTGTTATGATACACCTAATTATATCTTACTACAAGAGACTTAGAGGTATTGGATGTTGATCAGTGGATCTGGTTCATTGAGAAGTATTTAATTCCTTATCTCTTCAGTCTGCTGTGATGTTCTTCTGAGGCTTTTAGATATAATTATATTTCACAATTTTAGTATCTTTCTTCAGGATATAGTGTTGCTATAATGTTTAAACATTAACATGCCCTCTTTTTAACTGTTCATAGTTTCATATACTTAACATCTAATATTATTTTCATAAAAGTAACCTTCAATGTTGGCAGGTTTGCAATGACATATAAATCATAAATGAAAGCTTAATTTCTAGAGACATTTATATTTGGGTTTATTCAGACCTCTCAGGGACAACAGATTGTTGGACTTTGTTTTTTTCTGTTTTTTTTTTTGTTTTGTTTTGTTTTGTTTTGTTTTTGTTGTGTTTTTTTTGCCAGGCAGTGATCTTTGTTTTACAGTGGTACCTCGAGATAGGAGTTTAATTCGTTCCGTAACCTTGAGGCGTGGGAAACTATGAGACGCTCGAGTTGAGGTAAACTGGTGGGTGGTGTGCAGCCGGCCGATCCTAGAGATTACTTGTATCTCAACTGTTGCTCGTATTTCAAAGCAAAAATAGCTCGTATCTCAAAAATCTTGTATGTTAGGGCACTCGTATCTCGAGGTACCACTGTATTTCACTCATTTACCTTACATGTTTTAATTGGTAAATTTCTAACTTTCTTGGCCTTACATATTTTTCTTTATTGTTCATAAAGACTAATTTCCACTCAAAAAGGATACCTTCACATTTGCTTAAACCATTTTAATAGATATTATGTCACAGTAGTTTTCATTACATACACCATATTTTAAAAATCTTGAATATACCTTCAGAAATCATATGGTATTCAACCTCTAGTGTTAGCTTATCCCTTGGAGGCAATATAGTGTTATAAATTGTTGTTTACAGCTTATATTTTCTAAAAGGTTGTCTAATTAAACCTTTAATTAAGATCGGCGTCTATAACTCAGATTTTTGTTAATGTTGCAATCTACTGGTCCTTTTTAGGCATCTCTCACTGGTTTTCAAAATCTCCAGGGCTCCTTGTCTGGACATTTTTAGCTCATTGATAAATTGTTTCAGTTTCTGTAGCTCCTTAAATAGCTACTTTCTGCTTTTAAGAGAAAAAAC
>PVJN01026679.1:16100-28924 GCA_004026805.1 Lasiurus borealis | reverse complement strand
GGCTGATTGAGCCTTATCAACAGTCCCAGCATGCCCTGCAGCCTATGGGCCCTGGCCACCCATCCCAGCATGCCCTGTGGCTGATTGGTTCTGGTCACCCATCCCAGTATGCCCTACGGCTGATTGAGCCTTATCAACAATCCCAGCATGCCCTGCAGCTGATGGCCCTGGCCATTCATCCCAGCATGCCCTGTGGCTGATGGTCCCCAGTCACCCATCCCAGCATGCCCTGCGGCTGATGGGCCCTGATTGCCTCACCCTCCAACCCCCAATCCCTGACTCATGAAGTCCCCCTGTGGCCCCAGGCCTCCCCCTCCTAGGCCGGCCCTTCCTGCGTGTTCTCCCTCCAGGAGAGTTTTCACGGTGGTGATGGAGGTCAAGGCACCTGGGGTGTGGAAGGCACAGGGTCAGAGACGAGGGGACTGCCTCCTCCCCACCTGAGAGGGTGTCACCTGGTGCCCACGGGGAGGCCCAGCCCCAGGCAGGCAGGGGGACCACGCGGCCCGGACCCTGCACGCACGGCTCATCCTGAAGACCGCACGGCAAACACTGGTTTTACAAATGGGTTCCTGGCGGGCGTGTAAATCATCGCAGGTTTTTCCAAAACCAGTGCCCCCTCGAGTCAGTAATTACATTCCCATGAATGTATTTGAGAGAAACTGTAACCACATACATCATTAACAGCGTTATTTATAACAGGAAGCAAAGCACCAGTAAGAGAGAGAATGGCTAAAATGCAAATCTATGATGAAGTTTTATGCAGTTTCTGCGAGGTAATTTTTTAAATATCTAACTTAATGAATGATGTTTAGGACTGCTTATCTATCATGTTAATTTAAGACATGATTTGTAGTTCTGTAATGTGCAGTGCCATGTGTATTGTATATTACAGGGTTACCCCAATTTTGTTCTCTATATGTATTTGTATAGCACATTTTTTTCATTATATAAACATAAGTGTGTGTGTTATTTGCATAGAAACGACTAGGTATAAATACACACCTGTATTAGCAATTGTTCTCTTGTAACAATTTATAATTGTTTCCTTAATTATTTTTATGTCTAATAGACTCCACCGTGAGACTAAGTTTTTAAAATTAGAACAGAAAGGAGGAACAGCATTAATGCATTGTTATTGCTGCAAAAGAAGCTAATGAGTTAATGCCCTCACACAGAGTGGTGCTTGTGGCTTGCTTCTAATTGTTGCTGAGGCCTCGAAATGCGATGGAGTGCCCAGCGCGGACTCTCAGGCATCACCTGTTACCACATTAGCATGGAGGCACCCAATCCCGATAGGACAAATGATTGACTGCTCCGAGCCAGCAGCCTCCGTGTGATGTGAGCAGACTTGTCAGAGGGTGGTGTGCAGCCACTGGCAGTGCTCCGGGAAGAGCTGCATCAAACAGTCTACAATGAATGGGTTAGAAATGAACATTTACCGAAATCAAAGACAGGTGGTAGGTAGATAGATATAGTAGATAGATGATAAATAGATGTTAGGTAGATAGTAGATAGATAGAAGATAGTAGCTAGATAGATGTTAGATAGATGATAGAAGAAATATAGATAGATAATAGATTGATAGGTAGATAGTAGATAGATAGTAAATAGATGATAGAAGAAAGTAGATAGATTGATAGATAGTAGATAGATAATAGGTAGGTAGATAGTAAATAGACAGTAAATAGTAGATGGATACATGATAAATAGAAGCTAGGTAGATAGGAGGTAGAATATAAATAATCTATATATATAAAAGCCTAAGTGACTGGTGGACCAGTAGCTATGACACACACTAACCACCAGAGGGCAGATGCTCAACACAGAAACATGGACCAGACTGATGAATCTCAGCGGGAAGCAGGGAGGGTGTGGAGAGATTAACCAGGCAGTGCATATGCAAACTAGAGGCCTGGTGCTCAGATTCATGGGGGCCCTTGGGCTGGCCTGCAGGGATCAAGCGGAAACCGGCAGTCCGACATTCCCTGTGGGGTCCCAGATTGCAAGAGGGTGGGTCGTGTGCAGCCGGACGATCCGCAAGATGACTCCTATCTCAGCTGTTGCTCGTATTTCAAAGCAAAAACCGCTCGCTCGACGGCTCGTATCTCAAAGATCTCGTATGTTAGGGCACTCGTATCTCGAGGTACCACTGTACTTCCTCCTCGCGTGGTCCAGAGCTCCGCCAGCCCGCGTTATTCCGGCTGCCGCCGCCACCGCCACCGCTGACGCACAGCGGGACGGAGCGTGGGGATGGGCGGCCTTCACACCGGCCAGGAGCCGGCTTCCATCCGGGCGCCTCGAAGAGAAGTCCTGTCGTTGACAAGGGCCATAGCAGCACCAGGAGGAGGTGCCCCCGGGGTCGTACATGAGCTCGGTTGCTCAGCGCGGATTGGAAGAGGCAAACCTGACGCAGCCGGGGTTAGACCTGCGCGTCGAAAGCAGCAGGAACCTGAGCAAAGCCGGAGGCCTGGCCATCGGAGGCCCACACACACGCAGGCTCCACTGGGGCTTCGGGCAAAACCCTGGACAGCAGACCAGGATGGGCAGAGGCAGTTCCTGGGGGAGCCGGGTACCTCGTCCGGTCAGGGGGGGCATGAAAAAAAGCAAGGCCCGCCCACCTGACTGGCAGCCAGCACTCGGGCACCACCACCCCCTGCCCCCTGCCCCCGGAGACACAGCTCTGCCTCCTCCCCCAGCAGACGGCCTCAGGGCCAATGAGCGCCTTCCTCTTCCCAGGAGAAGCAGCCTGAACACGTGTTTTAAATATTCTGGACGGGGTGGGCGCCATCGGACAATTGCGGTGGAAACCCTGGTGACCCCAGGGGATAAGGCCGAGGCCTCCGTAGAGAGTCCCCTGATCAGGAATGTCCTCAGCTAAACCCTTCCTGCTTAGGGATCTGAACACACACCGGCCGCAGGCCCACGTAAGCGGCTCTGTAATCCGGTAAACGGGTCCAAGAGCTTCCAGAGCTGCGTCTGGAATCCAGGTTTCCTGGGAGTGAGAGAGGCCTAATCAGCTGCAGTGAATACCACGGGCACAGATCGCCACCGCGAGGTAAGCCTCTTACAGCCCAGCCCGGGGACAGCCCATAATCTGGTGAGATGGCTCATCTTATCCTCAACGGCCTCCCTCTCATTAGACACACTCGCCCTACATGAGACGTGGCCGAAGCCCCCGCACGAGTGGTGCGGGGAGACAGCCGGAGTGGGAACGCGTTAAAGGGGAGAAAAGGTGCCCCAAGAAAGCATGCCCTGGACTCCTACCCAGACTCCCTCACAGGGGACGCGCTGATTGGCTGAAGGGCTTAATTCGGGCACATTTTCTCTGTGACTCATTTGTAAATCCTCTAGAGCAGCGGTTCTCAACCTGTGGGTCGAGACCCCTTTGGGGGTCGAAGGACCCTTTCACAGGGGTCGCCTAAGACCATCGGAAAATGCAGATATTTACATTACAATGCATAACAGTAGCAACATTTCATGGTTGGGGGTCACCACCCCATGAGGAATATGAAAGGGTCGCGCCCTTAGGAAGGTTGAGAACCACTACTCTAGACTTTTCCATCCAAGACTCTTCCTGTTTGGTGGCTCCACCATCTGTATGGTCCAGGACTCAGGCCTTGACACCACACAGGCACTGTGGTCCCATCATTACCCTCTCCTGCCTGGTCTCACAGGTGCCCTGTTCCAGCCTCAGTTCAGAGGAATCTACACTAACAAAAGAGAAAGAGGCAAACTGACCGTGCCTCCTAGATGCCCACCAAACCAATCAGGAGGGGGGTATGCAAATTAACCCAATAAAGATGGCGGGTTAATTTGCTGCATACACAGGCACGGAGCAAAGATTGAAGGCTCTGGCCCGAGCAAAGACTGAACTCTGAAGACAGCACAATGGATCATGTTTTCCAGAAAAATCCATGCATCAGTAGGAGGACGAAAGGGTCTTCACTCCTACGCGGTCCACTCATGGTCACAGTCACTCTGGGATGGTCCCCGTGACCGCCCCCCGTTGCCCTCGGGCTGGCCCAGGTGGCCAGCAGGCGGCAAGGACAGTATAAATGGCCACTCAGCTGCCTCTCGGCATCAGGGCTGAGGGCCTGCTTCCTAATGGTAACTCCTGTCCAGGCCAGAGTCTGTTCGACCTGCCCTCCGGGCACGCCAGCTCACCTGTCACAGCAGAGCCATTACGTCCAGGTCTCCAGGCTTATTCCTCACAGAAGCTGTGATAAATTCCTAGAGTCTTGTCAGCCCCATAGCGATGCTGACAGACCGTCTCAGCAAGTGTTCTCACCCTGGGCGCCTATAAAACCTAGGGCAACAACAGGGCTTTTATGGAGTGACCACATGATTTTCATAGAGTGACCACATGATTTTTAAGAATATTTTTTCAATGTTATGCCTAGATTAGAAACAAAAGAGTTAGTGTATTATTGGAAGATAGGGTGTCCTTCTCAAAATAGGATGGGTGACTTCAGAACCATATTCTTGAGCCACAGTCCAGCACACAAGAGCGTCTTGTGCTGAACCTGGTTTGACTCAGTGGATAGAGCATCGGGCTGGGGACTGAAAGGTCCCAGGTTTGATTCCGGTCAAGGGCATGTACCTTGGTTGTGGGCACATCCCCGGTGGGGAGCGTGCAGGAGGCAGCTGATCGATGTCACTCTCTCATCGATGTTTCTGGCTCTCTATCCCTCTCCCTTCCTCTTTGTAAATAATCAATAAAATATATTTTTAAAAAGAAAAAAAGAGTGTCTTGTTTGGGGAAGTGAGTTTTTGTTGTTGTTTTTATTTTTGTTTGTTTTGGAGGTGGGGAGACAATCATTATTTTCATAAGTTCTGAAGCTGCTGAGTTTGGAAACCAATACTCACAGAGGTGACTCCGTGGTGTGATGGAAGAAAATACATTTTTTTGCCGAAATCGGTTTGGCTCAGTGGATAGAGTGTTGGTCTGCGGACTGAAAGGTCCCAGGTTTGATTCCAGTCAAGGGCATGTACGTTGGTTGCGAGCACATCCCCAGTAGGGGGTGTGCAAGAGGCAGCTGATCGATGTCTCTCATCGATGTTTCTAACTGTCTGTCCCTCTCCCTTCCTCTCTGTGAAAAATCAATAAAATATATTTTTTTAAAAAGAAAATACATTTTTCTGCGTATCCTGACACCATCTGAGCTTTCAATGCAGCGAGTGGGGAGAGGCACAGGGGAGCAGTGAGCGAGCTGAAGAGGACCGGGTGGGGTCGTGTTGTCAGCGGCCTGGATCTGTCAGCCAGCAGTGGAGCTGGACGGTGTGTGAGCAGGGACCTAGGAGCTACTCCCGGTCCAATTCCAGGTCCATGGGGGCTGTGCTGGAGGCAGCTGACACGTGATTCTCTCCCACCATTGATGTGCCTCTTCCCCTCCCTCTCCCTTCCTCTCTGAAGCCAATACCAACACTTTCTTGAAAGCGTGCACGGAGCCAGCATCTGTAACGTGGCCGAGCAGCGACCCACGCTCCAGGAAGCAAGCGTGACCCCTGGGATCCAAAACCGCTCTTTGTCCAGCCTTCCACGTGAGGAAAGGGGACGATTTGAGAAAAAGGACAACACGGAGGGAGGAATACCTTTCTTAGTCCTTCCTTCATGGGGTCCCTTCACCTTTCCTCCTCTTTAGCTGTGGTTGTTTTTTTCTTGAAAACTCAGTTTATTATCCATTTATTTTGAAAGGCGCTTTCTTGCGAGTCATGCAAACGGGAGGTGTTCACCACCACCCACCCCCGTGAAAACTCCGTGCGGTCTCTCCCCCAGCCCCCAGCATGCCCCGGGCCTGGTCTTCCCTGGCGTCTATGTTTGCACGCCTGCCGTGTCTGTGGGGAGGTCGATGAGACGAGAGCAGAGAAAGCCAATCATCTAATTGATGGAGGCGAGGACCTGGCTCCCCCCAAGGGGGAAGTCTGAGGCTCAGAGAGACATTCCATCTTTCCAACCCGGACGTCGGCAGAGATGGATGGAGACAGATGGCTTCCCCCGGAGCCAGCTACTTACTCTGATGAAGGATCTCGGGGAGTCGCAGCTGTAAGCAACGGTGACCTTTGACATCCCACGCGTGGAAGGGTGCGGGGAGAGCGGGGGACAGTGTGTGGGCACAGCTGCGTCTCAGATAGGAACGCCGACAGAGCAGCCGGGATCGTTTTTGTTTGTTGGTTTACATTCTGCGTCCCATCAGCTTTGACAGCAAAGGCTGGGCTTGTGACTGACGCATTCACGTGCTCCCACCGAGAGACGGCACAGCCCGGCCAGCCATGCCAGCACCCAACACTGCCCACCGGATTACCACACATCCTGCCCCCGGTCACGCCACGCCGTGCATTGTAAGCCCGTTACGACAGGAACACGTGCTCAGCGGACAGCAGGAGTCATGAAATGAGGGTACAGCGGTACCTCGAGATACGAGTGCCCTAACATACGAGATTTTTGAGATACGAGCCATCGAGCGAGCGGTTTTTGCTTTGAAATACGAGCAACAGTTGAGATAGGAGTCATCGCACGGATCGGCCGGCTGCACACGACCCACCCGTTTACCCCGACTCAAGCGTCTCATCGTTTCCCACGCCTCAAGGTGACGGAAGGAATTAAACTCGTATCTCGAGGTACCGCTGTATCTGCTCACCCACCAGCCGCCTGGGCCTGTGTCGGCCGGGGAACGGAGGAGACGCTGTTTGCCGGCGGCTGGGTGAGCGTGCCAGGGGCGGTGATAAATGGAAGGTGCAAAAGGAGGCTCTTATCTCTGGGAGGCTAACAGGCGCTTGACAACGGTTCCTACATCCTCCGTGCAGATAAGGGGGCGCAGCCAGGTCCCCGGAATCTCACGCTGCGCGCGTCTGCCTCTTTCTCGGTGAAGACTGGCTCGGCGAGTCCAGACGCCACAGATTGACACCGAAGCACCGGTGGGGAGAAGGCGGTGGGGGTGGCGGCGGTGACAAGGATGAGGTCATTGTGGGAGGACCTAGAAGGGCTGCGAGAAAGCTGGTGCGTTAACAGTCCCGACGGATTTAAAAACTGAGAGTAGGAATTAACCCGTGTGGTCGACTCCCATCAAGGCCGAACACATGCATCCCTCCCCTGGTGGATGAGGTTTTTTTTTAATATGTTTTATTGATTTTTTACAGAGAGGAAGGGAGAGAGATAGAAAGTCAGAAACATCGATGAGAGAGAGACATCAATCAGCCGCCTCCTGCACGCCCCACAGTGGAGATGTGCCTGCAAGCAAGGTACATGCCCCCGACCGGAACCGAACCTGGGACCTTTCAGTCTGAAAGCCAATGCTCTATCCACTGAGCCAAACCAGCCTCGGTGGGTGGACGAGATTTTAGTGTGAAATAAAACACGAAAGCTAAAGGGACACATGGGAAGTTCGAGTTGATTACCATCCCGCTCCTTCGAGGGTCGATAATGGGCGAAGCGATGAAACTGAAATGATTTGTCCAATTGAACACGGGAGAGAGAAGACAGTGTCACCGGGCGATGTTCTCATCCACGGGACGGATCAAACTATCCGCGGTCCCTCTTGCCTGGAAAACAGGAAGTGTCCTGTAACGGATGTAAACCTGGGCTCTGTGAAACGAGGGTAATGGAGAATGACGGGCCGTTGCCATGGAAGCCACACTAACTACACTTCTGCTGGGCACGCCCACCGGGCCCCGGGATGCCACCCGTCTGGGCCTCGCCTCTGCCAGCAGGCAGCCTCCTCTGCCCACGTCCTGAACACTTCATGCCAGCACCCTGCCTGACCTGGGGGCAGAGGGGTGGTGTCTGGCCAGCCTCGCAGCCTCTCCCGACACTGGTTTGCTCAGAGATCACATCTAAGCTGCCTTCTAAGGAGCTAAGTTACCAAGCGCATTAGGTTAGACTCTCCCGTTCCTAGGTTCCACGGAGGACTGCTGGCTGTAAGCACCCCCACATTCTCAGGAGAAATTCTCACCAACGCAAACAGGCCACGTACAAGACGGAAGCTCTGAGGGGTTCTCCCGGCTGTGGAAGGACCCTGGGCAGGAAGAGCCACGAAGGAGGCCTTCCTTGGAGTTCTCAGGGGTTTTCCCACAGGCTTGCCACCTTGCAGAAAGGGTGGATTTGCAGTGGGAAACCTGCATGCGCCCTCCGCCCCCACCCAGGGAGAGGGAACGGCCAGCACCACCATCCGGATGGAGGAACCGGTTTGGGCCATTCAAGGCCCAGAAAGAAGGCTGCTACTGCCGGACATCGGGACACCCTGGAACGGCAATGTGTTAAACAGCGGCCATGAGTGTGGCTCGCCTGTCTCTGAGGCAGAGATGTGGTCTCCGCTGGCCTCCCTCCGGTGTCAGAGGTCAGCGGCCGGGTTGGTGGTGGAGTGGGGGGTGGCAGTGGGCACTTCTGGATGCTGGGCTGCCTCCACCGCGATGGCGCGTCTCTGCCCCATGCGCTCTCCCATCCTCAGCCCTCGCCGCGGCTGGCAGTGACCCAGGACGTGAGGTGAGGCACACGAGGCCTGCCGATGCTGGGACGGGGGACAGACCAGCTCAGTTCTGCCCCATTTCTTTCAACAAACGAGGCCAGATTGGTGATCCGGAGAAATAAACATGTCAGATGGGAGAAGATCCAGAGTCACATTTGCCACGAGCCACGGGCCCAGGGAAGGCACTGGTGGGCTCCCCTTGCCGCTGACACCCTGTCGGTGGTGCCGCGAAGGCAGGGAGAGGGCTGGGCAGGGCCCGAGGAGCGAGCTGGCCACGGGAAGGGGATGGAGTCCTTCTTCCAGGTGCAGCAGGCGTCACACCGGCCGCGCGTGTGAAACATGACTTAGGGATCCCGTATGGCGAACAGGTTGCAGAGGGAAGGAGCAGACGCAGAGGGGTCTTTCCAACGTAATTGCCGTCACACAGGTAATATGCGACGGCGTCGTGGATGAGCGGCTGGGGAGCTGGAGAAATTCAATTAAACCGGCCGGACTCTCCGAAGAGCCAGCCAGGCCGGGGGGGAGTCATCATGTGGACAACGTCTCAAAGAGACCAACCCCTAGAAAGACGCCCCCCCCCCCGCCCCCAGGACCGGTCAGGGAAGGCTGAAGACTCCCCCTCTGAGGGCCACTCCACACGCCAGGACGGCTCTCTCTCTCTCTCTCTCTCTCTCTCTCTCTCTCTCTCTCTCTCTCTCTCTCTCTGGTTGACCAGATGCCCCTCCCGCCCGTTCCTCTCGCTGTCATCACGCCGGTGAGAGTTGTTGGCACGCTGCGCCGTGAGCAAGCCCAGACTCAGATTGCTCGGCCGTCTGCTTGGAAATAGTCCTCGCGTGATTGATGCCAGCCCACCACAAGGTTAACTCAAAGTCAGGGTCCCTCTGGGGCACAACTAGAAGTCTGAGGGTCAAAGGCGTTCTTCCCACGCAGGCAGGTCCTCTGACACCTGTAACTGCCAGATCAGCTCTGCCGAGTTTCCCACCGGGTCGGGGGAGGGAGACTCGGAAAATAATATAACCTGTACCTGTTTCCAGCGGGGGGCAGCCTTTGGTGCTTCATCCGTTCCTCCTCTTGCCTTCTTTTGTAATCAGCTCGTCGTCGTCATTCTTTAGAATCTAAGGAACCTATGGGTCGCGACCTGCTTTCTGATGGTCTCAGGCTCTACAGCGGCGACCCACAGGCGGAGAACCGCTAGCAGGGTCGCCGAAGACCCTCAGAAAACACAGATATTTACATGACGATTCACCACAACACGAGGAGCTGTATTAAATGGTTGCGGCATTAGAAAAATGGAGAACCACCGCTTGAGATGGATTCCACATGGACTTTTTTCCTCTGTGAGAAACCAGCTGGCCCGTGTCAGATGCAGGCTGCCCACCAGGGTTATGTTAGTCCACGTTCTGGGCCCAAATAGTTGACCGCCCCCACCCCACCCTGAAAAGGAAAAAAAAAATGATGAGAAAAACATATCAGGGTCCCCGGGCACATTTTATAGGTTTGTTCATAAAAAAAAAAAAACAGTCCCCCTGACGGCTCTCCCTTTTCCCCACCCCCTGCTCTCCTTCGCCTGTCTTTTTTTTTTCCCATAGTCCTCATCATCCCATAACAAATTACAATCTGAGACTATCATGCGTTTATGGCTTTCTGTCTTCCAACCTCCGCCGATCCCACCGGCATATAAACTCCCAGTGCAGGCGTCTTTGTCTGCCTTTCTCCCCGATGAATCACCAGGGCCAGGCCGGCGTCTGGAACACAGTCGGTGCTCCATCAAGTGGTTGTCAAGTGAATGAATTGGGTTCCTCCCCACAGGCAGGCAGCTTGGAGGAGCGCGGTGAAGGCGCAGACCAACCAACTCCGGCTCCCGTGGTCTCCTCTCCCGGGGAAGTGGGGAGGCGGGTCTCCGGGCTTCAGCCGTCTCCCGGGAATCTGCGGGCGATTCATTCTCCCCGGAGTGACAATCGATGCCGTCGCTTTCTGAAAAGTGCAGTTTCTATTCTCCCGCCTCAGCTGCTCACTCAGCCCCGGCGTCGCCTTCTCTGCCACCTCTTCATCCCCGACCTGTGGGCCTGGCTTGGATGCCGCGCTCCAGGGCATCTGGGTGGGGAGACGTCGCACAGCCTCCGGGCGCTCGGGTGGTAGGAAGTGCCCGGGATCGCTCTCCCCAGCGGAGTCAGATGCCAACGCACAGAGGTCTTCGGATCTGTGTCCGGGAGTGTTTCTCCGGCACCGGGTGGCCCTGACCTGGTTTCAGGCGTGACCGCACCTTTGCACGTGCCCTCGGGGGCTGCTCCAGTGGGAGGCGGGGAGGCTGCGGGCGGCACGTGGCGGCCGGTCTCTGAGCCCGTTCGGGCCGGACAGAGGCAGCGCCTGAGGGAGCGGCGCTGGGATCACACACAGCCTGACCGTGAGGCCGTGTTCTGGGCATGACCGTCCGGGGGAGGGGGGGGCGGACGGGCGGAGGGAGGGGACAGAGAGGCCGGCCACCGGCACCACCAGGACGTCGCCCCTGAGCACCACGCGGCCTGGACCAGTTTGACCGGCTCCGTCTCTGCGCACCGAAGCCACCTCAGCTCCTGAGGATGGGGCTGCTCTGTCCATCCCTGGGAATCCACTCCCTGCCTCCTCCCCGCCTCGGAGGCACCAGCCGGCCACCCTGGGAAGGGCAGGTCCTCGCTGCCGCCCACCAGCGGCCTCTCCCACACGCAGAGGGCCTCCCGCACACCTTCCCTCCCTCTGAGCGCCCTGCACGTCTGCACCCTGGCCACCTGGGAGAGTCTCAGCGTGGCCCGACACTGCCACCTGCTGGCACCGCGCCGCCTGCCGAGGTCTGGCCTGGTTTCCCTGGTCACAGAGTTTCCCCTGGTGGGTCCGCTCCCAACCCCAGCAGGTGGCCGAGCACCCAGTGGGAGCGCCCACAGCACCCCCCCGCCCCGGGGGAATCGAGGCCTGGCCCGGGGTGCGGTCCGCAATGCGAGGGGGGTCCTGCCCGTCGCCCGGAGGCCCCTGGGCCGGCTGTGGCGGTGCCTCCTGCATGCGGCTCCGCACTGTCCCGTCGGAGCAGACCCGGACGGAGCCTCTCAGTCGCCGGCCAGCGCCGCTGGTCCACGGGCGCCACATCCCGGCTTCAGACAGGAGGCACGAGACCACGGACGGACCGGGTTCATGGGCGTTCCCGGAACCACTGCCCCGTGAGGCCGGGCCCACGCCCTGCCGCCCGGGGCCGGGACCAGCCGCTTAGGACAGAGAGCGCCTGGCAGGGCCCTCGTGCTGAAGAGTGTGTGTGTGTGAGCATGTGTGTGTGAGCATGTGAGTGTGTGTGAGCATGTGAGAGTTTTTGAGCTTATGTGTGTGCACATGCGTTAGTGTGCGCATATGTGAGCATGTGTGTGGGTGTGTGAGCATATGTGTGAGCATATATGTGAGCGTGTTGGTGTAAGCACTGAGTGTGTGTATGTGAGCACGCGAGTTTGTGTGAGCGTGTGTGTGTGTGAGCATGTGAGTTTGTGTGTGAGCTTGTGTATGTGAGCATGTGAGAGTTTGTGAGCTTATGTGCCTGTGACATACACACACACTCACACACACACACTCACACATGCTTGCATGAACACACACATGCTTGTGTGAACACACGTGCACACACATACTCACACACACTTATACACACTCACACGTGCTTGTGTGAACACATGTGCACACACACACATGCTCGAGTGGACACACACACATGCTCATACACACACACACACTCACACATGCTTGCGTGAACACACACAGCACCCCGGCTCCGTGCCTAACACACATTCACGTCTGTGCTCAGAGGCGGCACCACTGGTTCTGAGAGGCGGCCTGTCCTCCTGGCAGAGGCTGGTCGGCTCCGCATCGGCTCCCGAAGGTCCAGACCCCAGGCACCCACTCGGCCCGGGCTGAGGCAGGGGCAGAGGGGTGTGCTCTTCCCGCCTGAGGCCGGGGGCGGGGGGGACAGTCCCGCTGACCCTCACGCACGAAGCGCTCGCTGCTCGAGTCGGACCTGCCGCACCCACAGCCCGTCCCTCCGGGGGCCGGCTCACCCAGTGGCTTCTCGGGGACGAAGGGCAACCCTGAGAGGCCCGACCTCGGAGAGGGGCCCTGGCCCGGCCGTTTCTGGCTCCGCCCGGGAATGTCTCAGAGAGAAGCCGGGGCAGGAAGGCTCGGCCTGGACGGCCCACATCCCGGGCCCACCCATCCTACCCGTCCCACCCTCTCCGACACGTCTCCCCAGAGGAGCTCCTCCGAACCCTGGGAAGCAGGAGCTGCGGCTCCCTCCCCTCCCCCCCACCCCCCGCCCCGCCCTCCGGGAAAACCCGGGCTGTCCCGCTGGGGACG
>PVJN01026679.1:0-16000 GCA_004026805.1 Lasiurus borealis | reverse complement strand
CAGCCGCAAGGTCCGCTGTCTCCCCGCTGACCCCCGCTAACCCTCAGTAACGCGCTCACAGGGCAGGGGAAGGAGTGGGGCTGGCTGACCTGTGCCCTCCGGCAGCCTGGGCGCCAGGAGTCTGCATCCGAAGGTCGAAGGTTGAAGGCCACACTCACCTTCAGGAGCCATGTCTGCAGGTGAGGGTGCTCACCTGTCACAGACAGCTGTTCCGCCACCTTGTGGCTGACACAGCACACAACTCCCTGTTCCTGGGGGCGCCCGAAACCCCAGCCCAGACGGAATGTTCCAGAAAACCGAGCTGGGAGAGAAGATGGCGGGCCACCACCTCGGCCCAACTTTGACCGCCCCCATGGGTGTGTACGGAACAATGTGAAACCGCAGTCAAAATCCATGAGGAGCCCTGGCCGGTGTGGCCCAGTGGACAGAGCGTTGGCCTGCGGACTGGAAAGTTCCAGGTTCTATTCCAGCCAAGGACACAGGCCCGGGTGGTGGGCCCCAGTCCCAATAGGGGGCGTGCAGGAGGCAACTAATCCATAATTCTCATCCTTGATGTTTCTATCCCTCTCCCTTCCTCTCTCAAATCAATAAAAACATATTTTTAAAAAATTCATGCCCAAACCGGTTTGGCTCAATGGATAGAGCGTCGGCCTGCGGACTGAAAGGTCCCAGGTTCACTTCTGGTCAAGGGCATGTACCTGGGTTGCGGGCACATCCCCAGTGGGGGGCGTGCAGGAGGCAGCTGATCGATGTCTCTCATCCATGTTTCTAACTCTCTATTCCCCTCTCTCTTCCTCTCTGTAAAAAAATCAATAAAATATATTTTTTTAAAAATTCATGAGGAACATTTTGCTAAACAAATTTATTGAGTCACGTATTTTGAATTCACAGTTCAATGAGTTTTGACCAACGAAGGCAAAATGTTGCTGTCACCCCAACAAATTTCCATCCCCCCGAAATACCCCTCGCGGCTCTCTGCAAACCAGCACCCCTGGCGGCCCTGAGCACCCCCTGCTGGCTGCCGGGGGAGCCGCACCAGGGTTCCCACTACACTGGGCCAGACAAGCTGGTTCTGTTCCCTGACTCCTTCGTGAAGGGCAATTGCTCTCCAGCTTCATCAAGGTCACAGGTACGAGGAACTGAAGGTTGAGGATACGATCAGAGAGCATGCATCGGATGGAAACACCACGTTTGCTCACGGTCCCATGCGTCTCTAGACCTGCGTTGCCCTTTTGCAAGTGTTCTGGAAGATTCCCTTTTCCCTGTACGTCCTGCATTTCCCGTGGCTGCTCTGGAGCTTGTGGCACGTATCGTGATGTCATCATGGTGCACCCTCACCACCTCTCCTACCACCTCACTCTCAGGGTAAACACCTTAAAGCAACATGCCTCCATTTCCCCTTCTCCTCTCTGTGCTCTCGTTTCGTAGAATGTTGCACATGCCATCGACTCTGTGCTTTAAAAATCAGTAATTTTAAAATAAAAACCAACGCTTTTTTTATTTACAAACATGTATACTATTCCCAGTGTTCTTTGTTCTCCTGAATAGATGGAAATTTTAATACAGGCTCACTTTCTTTGACCTAAAAATGTCCTTCAACATTGCTTGTAGTTCAGCTCATCAGACAACTACTATCCTCAACTACTTTTGTATGAAAATAATTTCTCCAGAAATATTTCTTTATGGAGATACTGGATTGGCAGGGCTTTTGCCCGCTGTACCCCCAGCATTGTCAGCATTTTAAGATTGCCCACTGTCTTCTGCCTCGCAGAATTTCTTCTATTGATCAGTCTATTGATCAGGATTTCTATTGATCGGTTTTGGTGGCAGTTCGTATGTCTTTTTTCTTGCGGCTTCTTACTAGATTGTCTTTCCATAACTTATGTTAAGCAACTTCATTATGATTTGCCTTTTCTAATTTTTCTTCCTACCTCCTTAAATATGTTTGCAGTTTTCATCAAACTTGATTTTTTTACCATTACATCCTCAATAAATATATATAATAACTATCCTTTCTTCCATTATGTCTTCTGGCGCTCCAATGCAATGTGTGTTAGATTACTTGAATTTCTGCATGTTGTCGAGGTTCTATTACATTTTCCAGGTTTTTTCTCTCTCTGTGCTTCAGTTTGAATATTTCTGTATCTCTGTCTTCACGTCCACAGGGGCTTGCTTTTCTATGCAACGCTGTCATCCCGTCCACGGAGGTGGTGTTTCTTAACCTTAGAGTTGACCCTGGGTCCGTGGTGTTTTATTCCTTCCTCCGTGAGTTTGTTTTCTTCGATTCCGTGGGCACGTGCACACTCCTCTCCCAGCTCCGTGGAGGTTCCTGTCATCCCTGGGCCTCCGGGCGTTGCTGGGATTCGGGCTGAGAGACAGGTCACCGCCTTCTCTCCAGCACAACCTCCCGCAGGCTGGTCAGAGCGGAGCGCCACGGGCCAGGCTTGCGGTTCTCTGCAGCTGTAACATCACCAGGGCCTGGGGGAGCCTGGAAGACAAGTTCTCTAGAACCTTCCCAGTGCAGGCTCCCTCTTTAGCTGAAAGTCTTTTTAAATATATTTTTATTTATTTATTTATTTTTATTTATTTTATTTTTTTTTTTTACAGAGAGGAAGGGAGAGGGATAGACAGAAACATCCATGAGAGAGAGAGAGACATCAATCAGCAGCCTCCTGCCCGCCCTCCAACTGGGGATGTGCCCACCACCAAGGTACATGCCCTTGACCGGAATTAAACCTGGGACCTATTAGTCCATAAGCCGTCACTCTCTCCACTGAGCCACACCAGTTTCGGCTAGGCTGAAAGTCTTGTTCCTAAAAATACACACGTTCCTACAATTGTAATGTCGACCCCACGGCCTATCCCGCCAGGGACTTCACAGCCAACATTTCCAGACATCCCAGTGGCTTCAATGACAAGACGATGTGTACAATATGCTTACTTTAATCTGTGTGTTTTTTTAATGTATTTCCGTACTTCGTGGATCAGTAAGAAACAGAGAAAAGTGACTCTGGAGTCGGACCTAACCGAGGAGATGCAGAGAGGGACGAGCAGAGTGAGCTTCCCAATCTCCTCGGCACCTTCTCACCGAGCGTGTTTTTTGTCTTTTTTTTTTTTAATTGATTTTTTACAGAGAGGAAGGGAGAGAGATAGAAAGTCAGAAACATCGATGAGAGAGAGAGACATCGATCAGCCGCCTCCTGCACGCCCCACAGTGGAGATGTGCCCGCAACCAAAGTACATGCCCCCAACCGGAATCGAACCCGGGACCTTTCAGTCCGCAAGCCAACGCTCTATCCACTGAGCCACACCGATCTCAGCACACTGAGTATGTTTTTGTGTTTTAAGACATCGGAAAGCCCTGGTTTGGGGGTCACTCCATCCAGGGGCTGATGAGACCGTGTGCACCTCCGTCCACGTAGACACGCGCGGTGCGATCTGGTTCTGTTTCCTGCTTCTTCGAGGAGGGCAATGCTCTCGAGCTTCATCAAGGTCACAGGTACGAGGAACTGAAGGTCGCACAGTGCGAGCTCCCTGCGGGCGGTGCGGCGTGGTGGGGTGTGGCCCCGGTGATGATCGGCAAAGCTCACACCCCAACGGGCATTAGCCAGACGACTACGTGCGGTTAAACGCCTGTTCGCGCTGACACCTGTCACCGGAAGACACATGCGGTCTCTACTGCCACAGAGCCGGAGGTCTTACTCCCCTCAAACAGCCGAATGTACTCCCCCTCCCCCCCCAATGAAAGCAAAACATACACTCCGAGGGCCAGTGCTCGAAACCTGTTTACAGACGTACAGCTACCCGCATGCACACACGTGTCCATGTCCGGTGCTTGGGTGAGAGGCACGGCAATTTCACTGGGAGTTAAAAGGGACAGAGTGAGAGACATCCTCAGTGTTTCCGCGTGGGCGGGCCCCTCAGTCTATGAGATGCGCCAGCTGTTCAAGGTCATCGAGTTTGTCCATGTCCGAGAGCTTGTCTGTGTCTTTCAGGCCCACGTACTCTTTAATGAAATCCCAGACGCTCCTGAAAACACACGAGAAATAGGGGTCACAGGTGAGCGGAAGCACCCTGAGCATAAAAGCCACTTCCAGCATGAACCTCTATTTCAGGGGGCGCTGACTCATACCACGAGCCGAGTCTGTGCAACGCGCAACCTTTCGCTTCAGAGAGTGCTCCCGGGAGAGCGCGGGCCCCGAACCAGCAGAGACCAGACCCTCCACAGGCTGGGCCTCCCTCTCTCTCCCCCTGCAGCGAGGAGAGGGTGGCGGCCGAGCAGACGCTACCTCCATCTCAGACCCACTGTTCTCTCTGCCAGGGCTGCGGGGGCACCTGCCGGCTCTCTCTGTACTTCCCTGCTTTCTCCTCCTCTGGGGACTCCTACAAGCCGTGAAGCCGGGACCCACCTGCTCCGGCACCTTCTCCCGGGACCCTCTGCGCGTGGACGGGCGTGAAATGTTCTACCGGCCGGATCCTCTGCAGCCAAGCACGGCCCTGGACGTGGTGCTGGCCACTGAGGTGGGCGGAGGGACAGGCTCTTTGTCCTCGAGGAAGCGAGCCTCCGAGGAGAAGCTGAGTGCCACTGTCCCTCTCTCTCCCTCCCTCCCCCCGGGTCCCCTCCTACAGGGCTCACGGCCCAGCGCCCCGGGCAGCCATCCTGGGCGGCTCTGAGGGGAACCGCACTCCGGGGAGACGCGGAGGAGAGATAGAGGAGCCCGGCCCACGTCTGAGAGGCCTTCGGCTGCCGATACAAACGTGCCTTTCGTGTCTAAGTCGTCCCTGGTGTCTCTGTGGCTCCCGGCCTTACCAACCTACCAGACCTGAACCATATTACAGACGCTCAGGACTTTCGCTATTAGAGTCTTAACTTGTGTGACAGATAATATAAACCAGGCATTTTATTCTTCAATTAAAAGCTTTAGAGCAGTAGTTCTCAACCTGTGGTCGTGACCCCTTTGGGGGTCAAATGATCCTTTCACAGGGGTCACCTAAGACCAGCAGAAAACACCTATTTCCCATGGTCTTAGGAACCAACACACCGCTCCTCGGTGTAGCAAAGTGTAGCCATGTAGTTGACTGTTGTCCTATGAAGACTGTTACCCATGCTACACCATGATTCAAGACAAAAATTTCATTTATTTATAATTAGAAATAAATATTTCACAATATATAATTACATATTGTTTTTGTGATTAATCATTATGCTTTAATTATGTTCAATTTGTAACAACGAAAATACATCCTGCCTATCAGATTCATCACAGTAGCAAGATTACAGTGATGAAGTAGCAATGAAAATAATTTTATGGTTGGAGGTCACCACAGCATGAGCAACTATATTAAAGGACCACGGCATTAGGAAGCTTGAGAACCACTGCTTTAGAGTAACGGATCCATGGCGTTTTCAGAGATTTAATACCAATAAGCACCTGTCACTGAGGGGAGGAAAGACACCACAGCCCCAAGACTCCTTCCTGATCCCTGCCCATGAGAGTCAACCCTGACCCTTCAGGTTTTTCCAAAACATTAATTTTTATATAGATGATAAGATAGATTAGATCAAAATAGATGATAGAGATAGATTCAGATAGATAATAGATAAATATAGAGATGATAGAGATAAAGATATAGATATAGATATAGATATGTATAGATAAAAATAGATGATATAGATAGATATAGATAAGTAGTTGATAAATAAATAGGTAGATGATATGATATAGATAGGCATAGATAGAAATAGATGATAAATATAGATGACAAATAGATAGATGATATGATAGCTATAGATAGGTATAGAAAGAAATAGATGATAGAGATATTGATAGACAGAGATAAATAGATGCTAAATAAATAGGTAGATGATATGATAGACATAGAGATAGAAATTGATGATGATAGATATAGATAGATAGATAGATAGATAGATAGAGATGATAGGTAAATGGAAGATATAGATGACAGAGATGAGACAGATGCAGAGCTGGGGGGGGCGGGGGGTGGTTTAAATCTCAGGCTGCTCATCCCTAAGCCCAGGAGGGGGAACATTTCTGTTGAAAGCTCAGACTCCTGAGTAGAAACACTTGGAAAACAGGGTCCGGGCTAATCTGCCTTTCAGCACACAGCGTGGTGAGCGGCGTGGACGGCGCCGGGGCTTTCTCACGCGTGGGACTCACCGCTGCTCCTCCCCGTTCAGCCTGCTCTTGCACAGGCACTGCTGCACCTGACTGTTGATATCCTGTGGGAATTAAAGGCATCGGTTACGTGGGCAGCCGTGACCGTGCATCCCACAGCCTGCCACGTCCAGGATCGGGGGCACGGCACTCTACGGCCTGCTGTGCGTAACGTGTCGGAAACCAAACATTGTTCTCACTAAATGGATGTAAACAGGAGGCCAGAAAGCTGGTCAACCTGGAAGCTCTGAAAGGTCAACGCCAGCCACCCCCTCTCTCATGGAGACAATGAACTTCCCCATCAAATCATCATGTCAGTCCTCACTGATAAAGATCATCTGCTTGTGACTGGAATTGCCTGCTTCAGGGCAAAGGGTGTCTCCCAAAAACCTGAATAAAAGGGGTGGCCAGGCCAAAGGAAGGGGGCAGTCCTTCCCACTAGAGGAAGGCTCCCGCCTGGCCCCCCAGTATCGCCAAATTAATGCTTTTCTGGTCTCTCTTTCATCTGCATGCAGCCTCCTCCATAACCAGAACCCTGAACCGGGAACCCTGCACCACTCGGGACGTGGGAAGAGGTTCCCACAGTAACACACAGAGCCACACAGGACAGAACAGAGCTGTGACCCACGCAGTGGGCCGTGGCTGGCAGGCGCTGGGGAAAGGTAGGCTGGAAGCTGTCCGAGGCGCCTGTCCATTATATTTCCCGGGACCAATCAGCTCATTAAAAGCAGCTGCGAGGGGTAGGAGGGTCAGAGAAACAGGAAATCGGGGCAGACCCACCCACTGTTCAGAAAGATTGGTCACTCCGTTAGCTGACACCTCTCTAATGCTGAGCTCCTAGCTGCATAGCCAGCCAAGCCTCGCATCACAGAAGGTTATCGTTTAGAAAGCTAATGCATGTTTGCTAATTTGATTCTGGACATAGTACAAGGAGGCACTAGAGGAAAACGGTTCTATGGAAAAGCGCTGATTCACAAAAAACTTACATGTATTTTCTTCTTTAAAATAACATTTGCTCTTTCTAATTTTATAGTTTCCGTCTGTAGGAAAAAAAATGATTATAAGAGAAATATGTCTGGTTAATAATATAAATGAATGTAATAAATATAAAATAATATAACCAAATAGCTTTCCCATTTATGGAACAAAATGTGTTATGCTGTTATTCTGATTTCAAACATATGAATGGCACACCACTGGAAACAGAAGAATGAGAAAGCATGACGGTGGTATGAAGTAAGACAGGCAGAGCCTGGCCCTCTGGGTAAGAAGCTCAGAGGTGGAGACTGGTGTTGGAAAAGACTAGAGAATTTTAGGGAAATTTCAGAACAGAAGATTCCCTCCCTTTTCAGAACTAATCATAGAATTTGCTAAGGTGACTGGACACAACATAAAAATACAAATATCCACAAGTCACACACATACCAGCAATAACTGTTTATAAATTGTAATGGAACATTTGTTAAAGTTTTCATACACAATCATAACAGATGCCATAAAGTCACAAAAAATAAACAACAAGAAATACTTAAAAAGCAATGCATAAAATTAAATGAACATAAAATGACTCTTGAGGGGAATGTTAACATTATAAAGCTGTCGCTTGGTCCCAAATCCTATACAATAAAAACCTAATATGGTCGTCTGGTCGTCCGGTCATCCATTCAAACCCTCAAAGCGTAATATGCTAATGATATGCAAAGGCCACTCAACTGCTCACTAAGATGTGCACTGACCATCAGACACATTGACCAGTCCACCCCCGTCTTTATGATGTGCCTCACTGACCACCAGGGGGCAGACACTCTGACTGGTAGCTTAGCTGTCTGCTGGGGTCTGGCCGATCGGGACTGAGTGAGATGGGCCGGACACGCCCACAGACCCTCTCTGGCTGGCCAGCCTCCCGCGTACCTGCCCTGCCCTCATCATGCACCTGTGGGGTCCCTCAGGCTGGTCTGTACCTTCTCGCAATCCAGGACCCCTTGGGGGGATGTCAGAGAGCCATCCCGCAGGCCAGGGCGAGGGACCCCACTGGTGCATGAATTCATACCCCGGGCCTCTAGTGAATCTATAAATTCATTGGAAACCCAATCAGGATGCCAAGACAACTATTACTGAGACTCAAAAATGTAGTGAATACAATGAATTACAACATCCAACCCAGCCGAAACCAGTTTGGCTCAGTGAGTAGAGCGTCGGTCTGTGGACTGAAAGGTCCCAGGTTCGATTCCAATCAAGGGCATGTACCTTGGTGGCGAACACATCCCTAGTAGGGGGCATGCAGGAGGCAGCTGATCGATGTCTTTCTCTCTCATGGATGTTTCTAACTCTCTATTCCTCTCCCTTCCTCTCTGTAAAAAAAAAATCAATAAAATATATTTTAAAAAATAAATAAAATATCCAACCTAATTGTGAGCAAATCATGACGAACAGGGCTTGTAAGGACTGGAAAAGGATTGGCAATACATCAGCGAGGCTGCACAGTGTATAATTAAGACCCTGGCCTGTGTTTAAATCCGCACCCCACTACCCACTCCCTGTGCCTCGAACCCAGTTACACAGCGTGTCCATGCCTTGGTTTCTCGCCGGGAAAAGGAGGTTAACAGCAGCAGCTCTCTCTTACTCTCTACGGGCTGCTGAAAACCAAATGAAATGCATTTTTAAATGTTCGCGGCAGTCTCTGGTGCATTGTGCATTGTTGATAACATTAAGTTATTTTTCATTGGGTTGGAAACAATGTATTTCATATGCAGAGCCAGAAATCGATGACTTAATAGCACAATACATGCAATTTTATTTATCTGACGTTATTTGAATTAAGGAGCCAAGAATAATAAAAAACACAATATAAGTTCACTATTTGGATTCATTATAGGGTATCTTCTATTTCATTGATTCAGCCCATGGAAAGAGATGTTAATGGTGAAAGAAGAGTTTATGTGATTTTGGCATCGTGTTCATATTGTGTAAAGCTATGACACTTTATTACTTTCAGTTTAAAAATTCAACTATAAATTAGTGTCTGTTCTCAGGACATTATTTAGGTGTGTTTTTTTTTTTTTTAAGAAAAGAGAGAGGATTCTGAAGGAAAACACAGAAGGAGGTCTGAGCAAATGATTTTGAGAGAGAAAGAGAGAGAAATCAAAGCAAGTTTGGACCACGGCTGCCTTCCCACCTACTTTATATTCTGCTTAAAAGGAAGAAAAAGTGGTGCTGGCAAAATATATGTAACCATATATCCAGAATAAGAAAGAATAATCCCATCCTATCTCATAAAAGAGTAATATGTAGATTGATCATCACTCCAACACACAAGATGGCTGCCTCCACATGGTCAAAGATGGCCAGCAGGAGAGGGCAGTGAGGGGTGACCAGGACTGCAGGGGAGGGCGGTTAGGGGTGACCTGGCCAGCAGGAGAAGGCAGTTAGGCATCGATCAGGCTGGCAGGGGAGTAGTTTAGGGGGTGATCAGGCTGGGCAGGCAGGCAAGCAGTTGGGACCCAGCAGTCCTGGATGGTGAGAGAGATGTCCCCAGATTGGAGAGGATGCAGGCAGGGCTGAGGGACACGAATTCTGTGCACGGGGCCTCTAATGTCACTGAAAAACTCTGTAACTAGAGGTTACATTGAGTCAGATTCTACCCAAATGAAAGCGAGAAGATAACATAGGCACCGCGGCATTTTAAAACAGACTGGCATGTGCAAGATAATGTTCATCAGCAAAACGGATACAGCCATTGTGGAAAGCTGCTTTTTTTTAAAATACATTTTCTTGATTTTTTACAGAGAGGAAGGGAGAGGGATAGAGAGTTAGAAACATCGATGAGAGCAAAACATCCATCAGCCACCTTCTGTACACCCCCTACTGGGGATGTGCCCGCCACCAAGGTACATGCCCTTGACCGAAATCGAACCTGGGACCTTTCAATCCGCAGGCCAACGCTCTATCCACTGAGCCACACTGGTCAGGGCGAAAAGCTGTTTTAACTCAGCAGCCCCTCCTGTGGCCGTCGCTCAGTCCTCTCTGCCAGCAGAACTGCACTACCAACTCCCAGTCTGACTCTGAGGCCGGCGTGTCGCAGCGATGACAGGGGCTGGAACCCCGGAGAAGTAAGCTGAGCCCCTCTCTGTCGCCTCTCCCCCGTTTCACAGCGGGCGGGCGGGCCCCTTGACTGCCCTGGGCCACGCTCACACTGCTCAGCACGTCCTCGGCACTAAATGATGACCATTACTCCATAACGAGCGTTTTCTATACAAAATACCAAAAAGAGATCTGGCCCTTCTCCAAACTCTACAGCCTTCTTTACCCCCTTCATTTTGTTTTATTTGTTTGGATCTTTTCATTATTCTAAGCATTTCTTCACCGTGGGCTACGAATGTCTTTATGCATAAAACCTTCAACGACCAGAACAACCAGGACGACCGACCGAAATGACAGGAATAACCCGTCCCTAGGTTGTGCACTGTGGGGGACGGGACAGCCGGCCAACTTCCTGCAGCCCCTCCTCCCACTGGCCACACCCCCAATCAGCCCTCCCACTCCAATCGGGAGCAGGGCCAGCCGGCCGGCTGACCTCCCCCTGCAGGACCTCCCCCGAGCCAGCCTGGTCCTTATTGGCCCCGATCAGAGAAGGGCCAGCCACACCCACCTGTGCACAAATTCATGCACCGGGCCTCTAGTTTTGCAATACAAATACAGTGGTACCTCGAGATACGAGTTTAATTCGTTTCGTCACCTTGAGGCATGGGAAACTATGAGACGCTCGCGTCACGGTAAACGGGTGGGTCATGTGCAGCCGGCCGATCGGCGCGATGACTCCCATCTCAAATGTTGCTCGTATTTCAAAGCAAAAAATCGCTTGCTCGACGGCTCATATCTCAAAAATCTCGTATGTTAGGGCACTCGCATCTCAAGGTACCACTGTATATTTGCACCAGATTTTATGTGGATTGTTCACCCCGTTACAAACGGGATTGCTCCCCACATCTGCCGTGGTTGGCCAGGGGAAGAACAGCGCTGGCGGGGGAGGGAGCGAGCCGCGTACCTCGATGCTCTTGACCCTGCTCTCCATGATCTGTAGGACCCGCGCGTGCACCAGGCTGGCCTTCATCTCCCGCTCCAGGGCTCCAATCTCGTCCAGCTTCTGCAGGACCTCGCATCGCTTCCTCTGCACCTTGCCAGTGAGCGTCAGCTCCTCCTCCTCCTCCTCCTCCTCAGCGGCTTGTTTCTCGGAAGATTCTGGAGGTATTTTTTAAAAGCAAAGCATGACTGTTAACAGCACAGCCCTCGGTGATGGTAGTATGTGTCGGTGACAACGCTATGTCTTACATCGCTAAGACGTCACAGCTGTCAAATGAAACGCAGCCCCAACGCCAAGCGCGCCGGTAAAAATGATGGGATTGAGGAACGGGGTGCTGCTCCTTTAATCCCTCCATGTGCCCCTAAGTGCTTCCTGAGTGGCTCACGTGAGTAGCCAAGACTGTGTGGGGAAAGCACAGGGTGCTTTGGCCACAGGAGTGTGACTGCAGACAGACAGACAGACAGGAACTAAACAAGCGAAAGCGGAGCAGACCTGGCACTTCCACTAAAAGGTTACCCCGTGGGGCGGGGGCTGAGCACCGGGGTGTAACATCGAGAGATGATGCTAGGAAAGGGGGACAGAAAGACAGACGGACAGACAGCGGGTGAGGCATTGCCCTGGGGGACAGACAGACAGCAGGTAAGGCATTGCTCTGGGGGACAGACAGATGGACAGACAGCAGGTGAAGCATTGCACTGGGGGACAGACAGAGAGACAGATGGACAGACAGACGGACAGACAGCAGGTGAAGCACTGCCCTGGGAGGAAGGGACAGACAGACAGACAGCGGGTGAGCTTCTAAAGAACTTGATGGGGAAATTAGTAAAATGTGATCGCTTCTCTGGAAAAAAAAAAGAAAAGAAAAACACCCTTTGACATAAGGAATGGCGGGAGACACTGGGCAGCGAACCGGGTGGTCGGGGGGACGTGCTGGGAAGGACATGGGGGACTCGCCTGCCTGCTCCTGCGCGCATTGCAGCAGCCGCCGCTCCTCCGCCAGCTCGCCCCTGAGCCTGCGGGGAAGACGACACAGCGGTTAGAGCCCTCCCTGCCTCCTCCTCCCATTTCATGTCTTTTTAAAATTGAGAAATAAACTCTAACTTCTTTGTTTGCAACACAAAGGGGCATTCTGGGATGTCTATCTAGTGAGGGCGCGTGTCAGTCCCGCTGAAGACACCAGAGCGTGTTATGCCAAGACCAGAGCCCGCCCGCTGCGTAAGGAGCCGCTGAGGGAGCGTGAATTCCTTGCCACAACCGCTGTCGATATGATGTTGCACCTTGACCTCCTAAACACGGGAGGCAAAACCCCGCATTTTCCATTCCGGGGCAAACAGCACATCAAGAACCACGGAGAACCAAGACCGGTGTGGCTCAGTGGATGGAGCGTGGGCTTGCGGACTGAAAGGTCCCGGGTTCAATTCCGGTTGGGGGCATGTACCTTGCTTGCGGGCACATCTCCACTGTGGGACGTGCAGGAGGCAGCTGATCGATGTCTCTCTCTCATCCATGTTTCTGACTTTCTCCTTCCCTCTCTGTAAAAAAAGCAATAAAATATATTTTTTTTAAAAAAAAAGAACCACGGAGAGTCTCCCCAAGGTTGGAAGACTACACCTCCCCTTTGCGTATGGCTCACCCCCAGAAACAGCTGACAAATTCCACCGTTTCAACTAGAAATAAAATGCAAGAGATTTTTTTTTTTTTAAATCCTATACTGTAGTAAAAGGCTAATATGCAAATCGACCCAACGGTGGAATGACCGGTTGCTCTGACGTGCACTGACCACCAGAGGGCAGACATTCAACACAGGCGCTGCCCCCCCGCCATGGTCAGTGCGCTCTCACAGGGGGAGCTCCGCGCAGACAGCAGCTGGGCTCAGGCTGGTGAGCCGCTCCCGCCTCCAGGGCCTCGCTAAACTGTCAGTCAGGCCCTCCCCCTGCCCAGGGCTCCTGGACCGTGAGAGGTGCAGGCTGGGCTGCGGGACCCCTCCCACCCTCCGGGTGCATGAATTTCGTGCACCAGGTCTCTGCCGTTTACCTAAAAACCTCTGTGATCTCTCTGCACCCCCTTCCGGTGTCAAACCTGTAGAGCTGAGACCGGTTTGGCTCAGTGGATAGAGCATCGGCCTGCGGACTGAAAGGTCCCAGGTTCGATTCCGGTCGGGGGCATGTACCTTGGTGGCAGACACATCTCCACTGTGGGGCGTGCAGGAGGCAGCTGATTGATGTCTCTCTCATCGATGTTTCTAACTCTCTATCCCTCTCCCTTCCTCTCTGTGAAAAATCAATAAAATATATTTAAAATAAATAAATAAATAAATAAATAAATAAATAAAACCTGTAGACGGTGAGAGTACCACGTGCCACGTGTGTGAACAGTGCGGGTAACGTGTGTGTGGACTCGGTAAAATGGGGAGAGCCGCTGCGTGCGGGTGGGCGGGGCGGCGGCCTCACCTGTCGTTGCGCTCCAGGGCCGTGTTGGTGGCCGCCACGAGCGCCCGCAGCTCCTCCCGGGCCTGCGTGACGTCCGCCGTCCTCCCCGCGCGCCTCGCCAGCCCGTGGGCCTCCTCCATCAGCGTCTGCGCGGGACACAAGGGGGCGGGGGAGAGGGTCCCTTTTCTGGCTGGTCCAGAGCACCCCGGCTGTCCTGGCCCCCGATATCAATTCAAGGGAAATGGGCCCAGGCCGGTGTGGCTCAGGGGGCCAGGGTTTGATTCCCGCTCAGGGCACAGGCCCGGGCTGCAGGCTCATGCCCAGGAGGGGGCGTGCAGGAGGCAGCCGATCCGTGGTTCTCTCTCACCATGGATGTTTCTCCCTCTCCCTCTGCCTGGCTCTCTGACATCAAGTACAGTGGTGCCTCGAAATACGAGTTTAATTCGTTCCGTCACCTTGAGGCGTGGGAAACTAGGAGACGCTCGAGTCGCGGTAAACGGGTGGGTGGTGTGCAGCCGGCCGATCTGCGCGATGACTCCTATCTCAACTGTTGCTCGTATTTCAAAGCAAAAATCGCTCATTTGATGGCTCGTATCTCAAAAAATCTCGTATGTTAGGGCACTCGTGTCTCGAGGTGCCACTGTATGTATAGGATGGCGTAGGTTATGGAGCACCAGCGGGTCTTCTTGGTTTGCAGCTGTTCCCGCCGCGGGTGGAGGAGGAAGTCACAGGCGCAGCGTGGGTTACCTGGAACTGCTCCGTGGGCTGCGCGCTCAGCAGGATGGCCAGGTACAGCTCATATTCATCCTGCACGTGGGGGGTGAGGGGGGGAGAGAGAGGCTCAGAGACGTGCTCTGAGCTCCCAGCACGTGTGGGGTTTGCAGGTACAAGTGACATGGAGGCTAGGACGTCAGTTTCCACCATTGTAAAAACACAGTGTTTTTCGTTCCACTAAATAAGGCACACTGCATGCGCACCTCACTGTCTGTGCAGCTACTTAAGGGGGAGCCCTTGGGATCGGGCCATAAAAGGCCGGCAGAGTCCACGCGGGACCTCCTGCACACAGAAGCCCCTGCTGGGTCCGCGGCCAGCGGGAGGCCGGCTGTCCAGGTGGGCACGAGGCTGCGTGGAGGCCCTCAGTGCCATCAGAGCCGGGGCGGCGGCTGGAGGCACCCCCACCTCCGTGCAGCCTCAGCACCACGGGCCCATTCCGGGGCCAGCAGGCGGACTCTCCAGGGGCCCACACACACATGACTGGGCACAGGGAGTGGATGGGGGGATCGGGCCCGTTCACAGCCACATGGAGGGGACGCTCTGGGAGAGATGGGTTAGGGCTGGGCAGGGGCGGAGCTGGCGGGCGGACGGGGCCCCGGGGACGGGGGTGAGGGGGCGCACCTTCACCTCCCGGAGGATGCCGCCGAACAGCAGGGAGCTGCTGCACACGTCCTCGAAGGCCTGGCTGCACACCTGCAGCCGGTGCAGCTCCTGCGGGTCGCACGTGCACACCTTCCGCAGCTCCTGCGGACACGGGCGCTCAGGACCCCGCCCACCTGCCCCCGCCGCCGGCTCACCCTCTGCCCGGGCTCCCCGCCCCGGCCGTCCGCTCAGACCCCCTCCCCAACTGTCCGCTCAGACCCCCTCCCCGGCCACCCCCGGGGCTGAGGAGTCAGAGCTGGCAGGTCCCACGTTCGAGGATCAGCCAGGGACACAGCTTGGTGCACTGACACCCTTAAACGGAGCTGAGAACCTCTGGTCACCGCTCTCCCTGCCTGTCAATCACCTACTCACCCTGCCTGTCAGTCACTGCTCACCCTCCTGTCAGTCACCTGCTCTCCCTGCCTGTCAATCACCCTCTCCCTGCCTGTCAGTCACTGCTCACCCTGCCTGTCAGTCACTGCTCACCCTGCCTGTCAGTCACTGCTCTCCCTGCCTGTCAGTCACCCTCACACCTGCCTGTCACCCTCTACAGCCGGTGACGTCCCCAGAACGGGAGCTGTCACACTCTGCCCGGGATGTGGGGAGGCCTCAGAGGTGCGTCTCCGCCTTCAGCAGAAACCGGGAGCTGGCGCCCATGCCCGCAGTCCTCCTGCCCCCTCCCCGTCCCACCCCACCCCCCGTACCTCCTCCAGCTTCCTCTCGAGGCGCCGCGCGGCCTGGGCGCCCGTGAAGTCGCTCTCCAGCAGGTCCTGCGTGGCCAGCACGGTCCTCTGGAAGTGCAGGAACCGCCGGTGCCGGTCGGCCTTGGTGATGCCGGCCAGGTAGGAGGCCACGTGGCGGTACTCGTCCCGGCCCGGCGGCGCCAGCACGCACTGCCG
>PVJN01026678.1:0-28447 GCA_004026805.1 Lasiurus borealis | reverse complement strand
GGAATTGGTCTGGACGATACTTCTGCCACACTGGCTGGGATGTCAGCGGGCTGTTTTCATAATGCCCATCTCCACTGCATGCAAAGGAAAGAATGGAAGGCCTCTGTCACACTCAGGGTCTTTCCTTTCAGCCAGCCAGTTATTCAGTCACTCACTCACTCAGTCCAGTTAGTCTTTACTTATCAGTTGGTCAGCCAGTTAGCCAGAATCACTGACTCCCACCACTAAGCAGGAAAAGGGGAGAGGTAGGTGAGGAGACTAATCTATTCCACATCTGATGGATAAGAGCCAGACCCCGGTCATGAGGCCAATGTGAAGACCACAGAGCCCAAGCCTCCTTCTGGTATGTTTCCCTGCAGCTAGGGATTGGTGGGGACAGTATGTTGGGATGGTTAAGAGCCAGTTTCTGAAGTTAGACAGGCATGAATTCAGCTCCTAACTCCAGCACTTCACAGCTTGGTAGCCATGGGCAAGTTGCTTAACCTTTTTTATTCTGTTTTCACACCCGTGTAAAAGAGATTACACAGCATCTATCTCATAGCATTGTGAGAATGAAATGTAATAAAGTTTTGTAAAGCTCTCAGAACTGAGTGAGGATCTGATGTCATGGTACACCCAGCCCTGCCCCTGTGATGGGATTCAAAGCCCTGCTCCAGGAAGGAGAAAAACCCCAGACCAACGCCTGCAGCCTCTCTGGGTACATGCCTCAGAGCAGTGACTCCTGATATTTCCTCCTCTGACACAGGATAGGTGACACACACAGGTGTGACACCTGAGGCAGGCAAACTCCGGATGGTGTAAAATTCCTAGGTAGTTAGATAATTTCAATCCTTTCTCCTTCACTACAAGTGAAGGCAGTGTAATTATAGGGGCACCCTAAAGAGAAAATCATTTGCAGTAATTTCCAGTAACAAATGAAAAGTGACCTTCGTGATGATAACACACACCAGCACCAGGAAATACCAGGGTCGAGAACTATTGTTTAGAGACTGAGCCACCTTTACACCTAGGAACCAGCATCACCCTCTACAGCCCCATCCCTCTGCTCTCCCACAAGCTGCTGGTGGCCCTGGGTGAGGGGTGAGGTCCCAACGCAGGAGCACCAGAAGTTCAGAAGGCAGATTTCAGCCTCAGATGTCTCAGTTCAAATTCCTGCTTGCCACTTCCCAGCTCTGTGACTTTGGGCAATTACTTATCTATTTGTACCTCAATTTCCTTATCTGTAGAATGGGAAATAAATAGTATCTCTTTCACGGGTTTGTTGTAATAATTAAATGAAATAATGTATATTAAGTAGTTAATATAGTAAATATTGGCCATTATAATGATGCTACTTGAGAAGTCAAGAGAGGTCAGCTAATGTGAGTGGAAATCAGAGAAGTCAAAGCTCTGGGAATGATTACATTGAACAAGTTCTGAGGGAGAAAAGAGAATGGCAGTGAATAGAGATCTTTGAATGTGAGTCAGGAAGAAATAGCATCTTTTAATGGAAACTGGCACCAATATGAGTCAGAAGCATCAGCAAGGAGGACTCAGCCTGCTTCTGGGGTTGGGGAGTGTGTATGCAGCAAAAAAAAAACAAAACAAAAAAAAAAACACTCTGCACCACTTCCTATCACCTGCTCAGAGCTGACAGCCCCTCCCCATCCTACCTGGAGAAGCCCATGAGGACCCAATTGCCTGGGTGCTGGGTCACATCCCACTGCATCCTACCATTTTGGTAGAGAAACAGGGCGAAGGATCTGCTCCCATCTGTGGAGAGGATGGCCTGGTAGGTATTAGTCTGGGGGTTGGATGGAGACAAACATGGAGATTCCTGTGAGAAATCTGGAGTGTCCTCCCTGATATCCCATCATTCACCCCACACCCCTGCCTCAATGCACACAATCTCTTTTCCTGGCCTTCCTGGAGAAAAGGCATGGGCTTAACATGCTGACAAGTTTGGCAGTGTGTAGAGCACCTTTCACCATGGTGTCAAGAACCTAGCATGGTAAATTTGCCTTCTCTTCTGATTTCTTTCCAGGGAGGGTGATAAAAGGCTCTGGGTTAGGAACCAGTTGGAAGACAGTTTGTATAAGAAAGAATCAGAAACCCGAGAGATTCGCCAAGACACCAGAGAGCTGGGAGAGGCCCATGTAGGCTCCTCGAGGATGTTTAAGGACATTGTCCAAATGTCTCCTCAACCTGAATAGGGGGGAGGACCACAGCAGGTGAGACGAGAGGTTCTCTAAAGGCGAATGCCAAGCACTATGCTTGTATAAAGTAGGTAATCAATGAACTTGTTGACCCAACGAAGAGACACATGACTTTAGAACAGCCACAAGGGAGGACTTCTGACTGTAGGAGCTGTGAGTCCCCAGAGGGAAAACTAGGGAGACTGTGTGGTGTGTCCATTTCCACTGGAAGGCATTACAGTTGAGAGCCAGCATTTGAAGTTAGGAAAACCTCAGTTCCAGGCCTGAAATTGTCATTTGCTAGGGAGGTGACCTTGAGCAAGTGGCTTAACCTCTCTAACCATCATCTTTCTCATCTCTAAAATGTGGGTAATATTATCAGGTTGAACCATATAAAATTGCCAATAGCCAGTCATTTGACTTATAAAAATTCCATTTCCTAAACTTCAACCTCCTAATACCCAGTGCTCTGGGCTGCTGAAGTTGTGAACATAAGGGGTTGGGGCAGCCTGGTGCATGGTGAGAGCTCAGCATCGGAGTGAGAGCAGGAGTGCTATAATCAGCAATCTGGCCTGGAGTCAGAGAAGGTTTTAGAAGGTTGGCTCCTGCCTAGGATTCTAGGAAATCTGACTTCCAGGTGGTTCGCAGGGAGCTGTCCATGGGTCACTCACCCCAGAGGTCCACTGGGCAGGATAGGCAGGGGCATTGATCCATGTGACCTTTAGGGTCCACCTGGCTTTGTAGTTCCAGGTGTTTGTAAAGTTTTCAATCCAAGACTCCACTTGCTGGACTACAAGTGGTTTCTTGTTATTGTAGAGAGTCTCATATTCCTAGGAAAGGAAGGGGCAATTAAGGACAAGGAAATGAGGGTCCCAGCTCAACACCCCTGAGGGACCCCACTTTCTGCATGGTAATCCTGATCACTTTAGTCTACCCACGTCTGACATCCTTCCCTCTCCCAGACTTACATTTTCAGTCTGTTCCTTGGATCTCAAGATTAATTTAAATTCAGTAGCAGGGAGGCCTAGGGTGTGTGGAGTGGAGAGTCAAGGCTCAGAAACCCAAATCTTCTTCTGGACTTGAACTCATACATCTCTTAGCACAAAATAGCTTGGACAGCATAGCTACCTCTGCCCATTTGAACTTCCCCATGTCCCACCAAGATCCCTTGAGGACAGGCATGTGTTTTTTTCATCTTTTTGACCTTCTTTAGTACCTTGTCCATGGCAGGGGCAGGGTCCACATTCGCCTGCAGGAGCTTTCATTATGCGCTTCCACTGACTGGAATCATTAACCCAATCCACACGCAGAGGTCCAGCTTAACTCAGGCTTATTAGGAAAGACCCCCTACAATCTTATTCTAAACTAAAACTCTGGATTGCTAACTCCCATCCCTGTCACCTACAAGTCTCCCCATAGTTGTGTCAAGGTATTCCTGAGTTTATGTAATAGTTCTAATCTGCTTCCTCTCACCCTCATATTTAAGCACTAATCCCTGTCCACACTGAGCCTAGCTCTGGCAGCAGTAACACATGTACCTCCCTGCAGTGCCCTTTGTCTCCCCTTGTTGGTTTCTGGAGTATTCTGAATGCCAGACTTTGAAAGGCCCACCTGGTAAAATATGGTCCCCTGGCGGCTGGAGAAATCAGCATCATCCCAGAATGGAGCCACCACAGCCAGACGGTCCCTGCCTGTGAAGCCTCCACGAGGAGGGTGGGGGTGGGAGAAAATCTGGTACTCTGACTCCGGGAAAATGATCTGACCATTATCTGTGAACTGGACCACAAAGGTTCTTTGGTTAACATTCAGAGCAGCCTTGGGACAGCTCCTCAGAAGTGTGACCCCCAAAGGCCTCCCTGGAAGGTCATGTCATCCATCTCCCTGCTTTTACTTAATTCTCACACAAATAGTCTACCCGCAGGACATTCTTCTAGTCCTAAGTCCTTCCTAAGGTGGTAAGTGTTGTCCTGCTTAGCATCAGACCCTGTCTATGGGCTAGCCTGTCACAGAGCAGAACCCTCTGGGTAAATCCCTGAGGTTCCATCCTGAATCTGGTGCCATATCAGATGGGGCTAAAAGGACCGAAACCCTCATCCCATCACTGAGTCACACACTGTGTCCTGACTCAGTCCCACTCACTGAGAGCCACAGGGGACATGGCTGTCTTTCCAACTCTCCTCCAGGACTCATGGGTACCTGGTCTAGGGAACTGGGAAATAATTACAGAAAATGTAAAATGCCTCAGTTGTTTACCAAGTAGAGCTTATTGTTCATATAAATGGCCCTATAAAAACAGAAGAAAACTTAGTGGGCCCTGGGATCTCTTTACTGAGATAGACACTTTTGCTTACGTGGGAAGGCGAGCCTCGCCTAGATTCATGTCTACCTTGGCTAACACTCTGATAGTAAAGATTGTGACTGCAAACTAAGCCAGAGACAGGAATACAGTAGGAGCCTAACAGTGTTGCCTTCATTCTCCCTTCTTTTCCATCGGTATCACAGTCACAGTCACTGGGCCATCTTGGAGCCCTGGAGAGGGAAGCAGGGTCTTGGGAACACAGGTATTTGGGCTGCAGCCTGGGACTCACGTAGAGGAAATTTCGGAGAGTGGAGCCAAAAGGAAAGCCAATCTGGGGCTTGAAGAGCGGCGAGGTGAAGTCCACCCTCCTCCTCACAAACTCCTGGTCTTGAACATGTGGCCCATAGGGGAAGAGGGAAACACCTGGGCCAGAACAAAGAAGAGCAGGAAGTTCTCATGGACTGACTGGGATCCCAGAGAATTTCCCCAGCTGATCCCCTACCCTGTCCTTGGTTCCCTAACTGGGAGTCATCAAATCTTCCCCACTCCCCCTTTCCACCTGCGTTTAATCCATCTCCTCATTTTACCACTTTAACTCGTTCTGTCATCCTTCCCCAGTTTAGAAAAAGCAGGTCCTGCTGTCAGCACATTATTCTGCATTTGTTATGGCACTCATAACTCTTTCAAGGGTGAAAAGACAAAATTCCTCCAAGGCAGTGAAGAGGAGTAATTGAAAGACCATTTCATAGAATGAGACTTGTTTCCTAAGATGGTATTTCTCAAGATAAACTTGAAGACCCCCTAGAATTTGTCCCAGAACTCCTTAGAGGTTCTTGGGTAGTTTGAGAAACTTTGTCCTAAACATTTCTCACATGGTTCTCTTTCTTTCCATACTCACTCAATCTTGCTTGGAATACACAGTAGTCTCTACACTGCTCTCCTTGCCTCCTGCAAATTCATCCTCCATCCCAGCCAACATCCATAAATGCAAATCTAGCCACCTCCTCCCTGATTCCTATTATATACAAGCTTCCCTTACATCACAGCCTCACTTCTCAACACTCTTCACCTTACTTCCAGCAATCCCAAATGTTTTGGGGATCTCCTCCCCTTGCTATATTGAGACTCCTTATGTCTACATCTTTATTCCAACATCTTCCTGCTGGCTTGGAGTGTTTCTTCTTCCTCAGTTCCTATTAATTCTTTCTAGAAACCTTCTCTTCATCTTGAAACGCTCTCCTGACTCTCCCCACCCCTGACACATACACATTCCTTAGGGGCCTTTCTTGCATGTGCCTAATAACCTGGGATTATCCCTCAGTTGCACCTACTGAGGCAGCATATTTGTCTCTTGCTGAACAGCATCTTGATCATTTTTATCTTCACTACCTACCACAGTGCCATGTACAAAGCTAACCCTCAGCACCCAACTCTGGTGCTGTCTCATTGTCCCTCATGAGGCCCCTCTGATGTGAAAGAGCAGTCTGTGAGCAAGCAGGCTGAGACTAAGCATGCAGTTACATCATCATCATTTAAAGGAGATATGGGGAGATGCTCGACTCCCCATGGCCCAGAAGTGGCAGTGGAGATGTCCACAGAAATAACCACAAGAGCCCTTATTGGTAGATCCAGTCCATCTGCCACAACTATAGGATCCACCTCTAGCTCAATCCTCTCCATCCCAGGGTGGAAAGGTCCCAGATCTATTTATTGCATAACTCACCTTTCTCAGGCTTTATAGGGACTGTGCTGGGAGTTGAGGTTGTAAGGCTCTGGATAGTTGTTGAGAGTAGTGATGTTGCTGTGCTTTTCTGACTATCTGTCATCAGTGAAGTTGTGATTGTTCCTAGCATGCAGGAAGAGAAGATTGGAGTGGGTCTTACAGTCAGACAGTAGCAGAGTAAAAAAAAAAAAGTCACAGATTTTAAGAGCTGGAAGAGACAACTAGAAACAATCTTGTCTCTCTTCTGGTCACACTCAAACCACTCTTTGTAGATAAGCAGTTGTCTGCTAGGGCAGAGGGTATTGTCACTCACCACTCCCCCTTCACTTTACCTTCTTGTGGGCCTGACCTCAATCCTAGACTGGTAATGTTAATTCTTTCTCAAGTGCTCTTATAGGCCAAATTGAGCCAATGCAGCCACTGTAAGAGACTAACACTTTACTCTCCACTTACCTGATGTCTCAGTCTTTACAGTAGAACTTGAGAATGCTGTGGATGGTGGGAAAGTACTGGTACCAGACAAAGTTGTGGGATGACCTGTGAATATGGTGGTGGGGCTCCAGGTGACTGCAGTGTCAGGGGCTGATTGAGAGAATAAAGAATTACCGGTTGAAGCATAGAAACTCAATATGGTCTGAATTTTGTACACATTACCATAAGAAATAGAGTCAAAGAAAGCAGAGCCTATTGATGGCTGTGGTATAGGCAATGTATTCATAGAATACTCAGGTGCTGAAGAAGTATCAGGAGTGGTCTTGATTGAAGGGTAGGTTATATAGGTGGAGATAACAAAAATCAATGTGGAAACAAAACTGTCAGTGTGGATCCAACTATGCTATTACAACTCTTAGTAGAACTCAATATATTGGCCTTGTAGTAGGGTTGGCAGTAGAGGCTACCCTTTAAACATTACAGGATGCTTAGGGGTGGGTGTGCTTGACTTGCTTACTGAGGCTGCTGGGACTTGCATGATATTTCTCAGGGAGTTACTGACAGAAACTACAGTGGGAATGACTTATGTAGTCATGATTTCATGAATGACTGAGCTTGAGAGTGTTGCCAGAACATCTCCACTTGTGAAAAAGGTAGTGAAAGGAGAAAGAGAAGTGTCAGGAGTAGAAGTTGCAGTTATAGACAGTGACATCAGCTCTGATTTTCCTACAGTAGTTTCTGCTAAGGAAGGTATTGTCATAATTTCTGATGTCAGAAGAGTGTGGCTGACACAGAAAGAAACTGAAGAGATGTTTCACCTAAAGAAGTCTCCTCAAAAACAACATTGCAGGATTGTAGCCAATTGGTAAGAATAAGAAAAGTGATGAGTTAATTGCTATAATGATGCAGGTTGATGAGAGTCTGGCAAACACAGTGCTCTCTGTCCTGTGGTTCTGAAGAAGGTTGATATTCTCTGGGTAGATGTGCTAGAATACAGTGCTATTGGTTGTCTATTTAACTTGTAAAAACACAAAGGAGCTGAGTGAAATAGAAGCTATAGTAATAGAGAGAAATTTCCTTTTCAATACAGTAGAGTCTGTTGAGATTGAAATCATTTTTTTTCCCAATGTGAGAAATAGGACATGAAAATACAATGAGATGAAATGGTTGTCTCACCTGAATCGGATGTATTGTGAGGTAAAGTTGATGTAGGAATACTTCTAATTGGAGAAGATGAAGGAGTTGATGTGCTCATTTCTGTGATACTGCTGGCTGGTGGTTGCTTGGTGGTGTCAGTGCTCTCAGTGTAGTCGCTCTGTGGAGATGCTAATGTTTCCTGAGTTGTGGTGCTGGAAGAGGGCACTGCTGATTGTCCACCTACTGCAGTTGTCTGTGGAGATGGTGAGGTGACTTCCATAGAACTTGTAGTTACAGAGGTTGTGAAGTCCTTTGTTGTTTCCGCAGTGGTGTCTGGCGAGCTTGGTGTTGACAGGGTTCCTGAGGTTGTCAGAAGTGTGCTGCTGACACTAGAATCAGGTGAAGTTGTTGTGACACCTGAATGTGATGTTGGCTGAGGAACACCTGAAGTCAAAATATTGCCACTTGGAGAAGGTGAAGGAGTTGATGTGCTCCTTTCTGTAATGGTGCTGACTGGTGGTTGCTTGGTGGTACCGGTGCTCTCAGTGTGGTCGCTCTGTGGAGATGCGGATGTTTCCTGAGTTGAGGTGCTGGAAGAGGACGCGGCTGTTTGTCCACCTACCGCAGTTGTCTGTGGAGATTGTGAGGTGACTTCAGTAGATCCTATAGCTACAGGGGTTGTCAAGTCCTTCGTTGTTTCCTCAGTGGTGTCAGGAGAGCTTGGTGCTGACAGGGTTCCTGAGGTTGTCATAGGTGAGCTGCTGACACTAGAATCCTGTGAAGTTGTTGTGTCACCTGAATGGGATGTTGGCTGAGGAACACCTGAAGTCCAAATATTGCCACTTGGAGAAGATGAAGAAATTGATGTGCTCCTTTCTGTGATAGTGCTGGCTGGAGATTGTTTGGTGGTGTCAGTGCTCTCAGTGTGGTCGCTCTGTGTGGATACTAATGTTTCCTGAGTTGAGGAGCTGAAAGAAGGCACTGCTGTTTGTCCGCCTACTGCGGTTGTCTCTGAAGATTGTGAGGTGACTTCGGTAGAACTTGTAGTTAAAGAGGTTGTCAAGTCCTTTGTTGTTTCCAAAGTGGTGTCAGGTGAGCTTGGTGTTGACAGGGTTCCTGAGGTTGTCAAAAGTGTGCTGCTGACACTAGAATAAGAAGAAGTTGTTGTGTCACCTGAATGGGATGTTGGCTGAGGAACACCTGAAGTCAAAATATTGCCAGTTGGAGAAGGTGAACGAGTTGATGTGCTCCTTTCTGTGATGTTGCTGGATGGTGGTTGCTTGGTGGTGTCAGTGCTCTCAGTGTGGTCGCTCTGTGGAGATGCGGATGTTTCCTGAGTTAAGGTGCTGGAAGAAGTTGCTGCTGTTTGTCCACCTACCACAGTTGTCTGTAGAGATTGTGAGGTAACGTCAGTAGATCCTGTAGCAACGAAGGTTGCCAAGGCCTTCGTTGTTCCCACTGTGGTGTCTGGCGAGCTTGCTGCTGGTAGGGTTCCTGAGGTTGTCATAGATGAGCTGCTGACACTAGAATCGTGTGAAGTTGTTGTGTCACCTAAATGGGATGTTGGCTGAGGAACACCTGAAGTCAAAATATTGCCACTTGGAGAAGGTGAAGTAGTTGATGTGCTCTTTTCTGTGATGGTGCTTGATGGTGGTTGCTTGGTGGTGTCAGCGCTCTCAGTGTGGTCATTCTGTGGAGATGCTGATGTTTCCTGAGTTGAGGTGCTGGAAGAGGGTGCTGCTGTTTGTCCACCTACTGCAGTTGTCTGTGGAGATGGTGAGGTGACTTCAGTAGAACCTGTAATTACAGAGGTTGTCAAGTCCTTCCTTGTTTCCGCTGTGGTGTCTGGAGAGATTGGTGCTGGCAGGGTTCCTGAGGTTGTCAGAGCTGTGCTGCTGACACTAGAATCAGATGAAGTTGTTGTGTCACCTGAATGAGATGTTGGCTGAGGAACACCTGAAGTCAAAATATTGCTACTTGGAGAAGGTGAAGAAATTGATGTGCTCCTTTCTGTGATGGTGCTGGATGGTAGTTGCTTGGTGGTGTCAGTGCACTCAGTGTGGTCGCTCTGTGTGGATGCTGATGTTTCCTGAGTTGAGGTGATGTAAGACTGTGCTTCTGTTTGTCCACCTACCGCAGTTGTCTGTGGAGATGGTGAGGTGACTTCAGTAGATCCCGTAGCTACAGAAGTTGCCAAGTCCTTCGTTGTTCCCACTGTGGTGTCTGGTGAGCTTGGTTCTGGCAGGGTTCCTGAGGTTGTCAGAGGTGAGTTGCTGACACTAGAATCTGGTGAAGTGGTTGTGTCACCTGAATGGGATGTTGGTTGAGGAAAACTTGCAGTCAAAATATTGCCATTTGGAGAAGGTGAAGGATTTGATGTGCTCCTTTCTGTGATGGTGCTGGATGGTGGTTGCTTGGTGGTGTCAGTGCCCTCAGTGTGGTCACTCTGTGGAGATGCTGATGTTTCCTGAGTTGAGGTGCTGGAAGAGGACACTGCTGTTTGTCCACCTACTGCAGTTGTCTGTGGAAAAGGTGAGGTAACTTCAGTAGAACCTGTAATTACAGAAGATGTCAAGTCCTTCATTGTTCCTACTGTGGTGTCTGGCGAGCTTGGTGCTGGCAGGGTTCCTGAGGTTGTCAGAGGTGAGCTGCTGACACTAGAATCTGGTGAAGTTGTTGTGTCACCTGAATGGGATGTTGGCTGAGGAATACTTGCAGTCGAAATATTGCCATTTGGAGAAGGTGAAAGATTTGATGTGCTCCTTTCTGTGATTGTGCTTGATGGTGGTTGCTTGGTGGTATCAGTGCTCTCAGAGGGGTCGCTCTGTGGAGATATGGATGTTTCCTGAATTGAGGTGCTGGAAGAGGACTCTGCTGTTTGTCCACCTACTGCAGTTGTCTGTGGAGATGGTGAGGTGACTTCAGTAGAACTTGAAGATACAGAGGTTGTCGCGTCCTTCGTTATTTCTGCAGTGGTGTCTGGCGAGCTTGGTGCTGGCAGGGTTCCTGAGGTTGTCAGAGGTGAGCTGCTGACACTAGAATCAGATGAAGTTGTTGTGTCACCTGAATGGGATGTTGGCTGAGGGACACCTGAAGTCAAAATATTGCCATTTGATGAAGGTGAAGGAGTTGATGTGCTCCTTTCTGTTATGGTGCTGGATGGTGGTTGCTTGGTGGTGTCAGTGCTCTCAGTGTGGTCACTCTGTGTAGATGCTGATGTTTCCTGAGTTGAGGTGCTGGAAGAGGGTGCTGCTGTTTGTCCACCTACCGCAGTTGTCTGTGGAGGTGGTGAGGTGACTTCAGTAGATCCCGTAGCTACAGAGGTTGCCAAGTCCTTCATTGTTCCCGCTGTGGTGTCTGGCGAGCTTGGTGCTGGCAGGGTTCCTGAGGTTGTCAGAGCTGTGCTGCTGATACTAGAATCAGGTGAATTTGTTGTGTCACCTGAATGGGATGTTGGCTGAGGAACACCTGATGTCAAAATATTGCTACTTGGAGAAGGTGAAGAAATTGATGTGCTCCTGTCTGTGATGGTGCTGGATGGTAGTTGCTTGGTAGTGTCAGTGCTCTCAGTGTGGTCGCTCTGTGGAGATGTGGATGTTTCCTGAGTTGAGGTGCTGGAGGAGTGTGCTTCTGTTTGTCCACCTACTGCAGTTGTCTGTGGAGATGGTGAGGTGACTTCAGTAGAACTTGAAGTTACAGAGGTTGTCACATCCTTAGTTGTTTCTGCAGTGGTGTCTGGCGAGCTTGGTGCTGGCAGGGTTCCTGAGGTTGTCAGAGGTGAGCTGCTGACACTAGAATCTGGTGAAGTTGTTGTGTCACCTGAATGGGATGTTGGCTGAGGAATACTTGCAGTCAAAATATTGCCATTTGGAGAAGGTGAAAGATTTGATGTGCTCCTTTCTGTGATTGTGCTTGATGGTGGTTGCTTGGTGGTATCAGTGCTCTCAGAGGGGTCGCTCTGTGGAGATATGGATGTTTCCTGAATTGAGGTGCTGGAAGAGGACTCTGCTGTTTGTCCACCTACTGCAGTTGTCTGTGGAGATGGTGAGGTGACTTCAGTAAAACTTGAAGATACAGAGGTTGTCGCGTCCTTCGTTGTTTCTGCAGTGGTGTCTGGCGAGCTTGGTGCTGGCAGGGTTCCTGAGGTTGTCAGAGGTGAGCTGCTGACACTAGAATCAGAAGAAGTTGTTGTGTCACCTGAATGGGATGTTGGCTGAGGAACACCTGATGTCAAAATATTGCCAGTTGGAGAAGGTGAAGGGGTTGATGTGCTTCTTTCTGTGATGGTACTTGATGGTGGTTGCTTGGTGGTACCAGTGCTCTCAGTGTGGTTGCTCTTTGGAGATGCGGATGTTTCCTGAGTTGAGGTGCTGGAGGAGTGTGCTTCTGTTTGTCCACCAACTGCAGTTGTCTGTGGAGATGGTGAGGTGACTTCAGTAGAACTTGAAGTTACAGAGGTTGTCACGTCCTTCATTGTTTTTGCAGTGGTGTCTGGCGAGCTTGGTGGTGGCAGGGTTCCTGAGGTTGTCAGAGGTGAGCTGCTGACACTAGAATCAGATGAAGTTGTTGTGTCACCTGAATGGGATGTTGGCTGAGGGACACCTGAAGTCAAAATATTGCCATTTGATGAAGGTGAAGGAGTTGATGTGCTCCTTTCTGTTATGGTGCTGGCTGGTGGTTGCTTGATGGTGTCAGTGCTCTCAGTGTGGTCGCTCTGTGTGGATGGTGATGTTTCCTGAGTTGAGGTGCTGGAAGAGGGTGCTGCTGTTTCTCCACCTACTGCAGTTGTCTGTGGAGTTGGTGAGGTGACATCAGTAGCACCTGTAATTACAGAGGTTTTCAAGTCCTTCATTGTTCCCGCTGTGGTGTCTGGCGAGCTTGGTGCTGGCAGGGTTCCTGAGGTTGGCAGAGCTGTGCTGCTGATACTAGAATCAGGTGAATTTGTTGTGTCACCTGAATGGGATGTTGGCTGAGGAACACCTGATGTCAAAATATTGCTACTTGGAGAAGGTGAAGAAATTGATGTGCTCCTGTCTGTGATGGTGCTGGATGGTAGTTGCTTGGTAGTGTCAGTGCTCTCAGTGTGGTCGCTCTGTGGAGATGTGGATGTTTCCTGAGTTGAGGTGCTGGAAGAGGGCGCTGCCGTTTGTCCACCTACCGCAGTTGTCTGTGGATATTGTGAAGTGACTTCAGCAGATCCTGTATCTACAGAGGTTGCCAAGTCCTTCATTGTTCCTGCTGTGGTGTCTGTTGAGCTTGGTGCTGGCAGGGTTCTTGAGGTTGTCAGAGGTGTGCTGCTGACACTAGAATCAGATGAAGTTGTTGTGTCACCTAAATGGGATGTTGGCTGAGGAACACCTGAAGTCAAAATATTGCCAGTTGGAGAAGGTGAAGGGGTTGATGTGCTCCTTTCTGTGATGGTGCTGGATGGTGGTTGCTTGGTGATGTCAGTGCTCTGAGTGTGGTCGCTCTGTGGAGATGCGGATGTTTCCTGAGTTGAGGTGCTGGAGGAGTGTGCTTCTGTTTGTCCACCAACTGCAGTTGTCTGTGGAGATGGTGAGGTGACTTCAGTAGAACTTGAAGTTACAGAGGTTGTCACGTCCTTCATTGTTTTTGCAGTGGTGTCTGGCGAGCTTGGTGGTGGCAGGGTTCCTGAGGTTGTCAGAGGTGTGCTGCTGACACTAGAATCAGATGAAGTTGTTGTGTCACTTGAATGGGATGTTGGCTGAGGAACACCTGAAGTCAAAAATTTGCTACTTGGAGAATGTGAAGAAATCGATGTGCTCCTTTCTGTGATGGTGCTGGATGGTGGTTGCTTGGTGGTGTCAGTGCTCTCAGTGTGGTCGCTCTGTGGAGATGCGGATGTTTCCTGATTTGAGGTGCTGGAAGAGGACGCTGCGGTTTGTCCACCTACTGCAGTTGTCTGTGGAGATGGTGAGTTGACTTCAGTAGAACTTGAAGTTACAGAAGTTGTCGCGTCCTTCGTTGTTTCTGCAGTGGTGTCTGGCGAGCTTGGTGCTGGCAGGGTTCCTGAGGTTGTCAGAGGTGAGCTGCTGACACTAGAATCAGATGAAGTTGTTGTGTCACCTGAATGGGATGTTGGCTGAGGGACACCTGAAGTCAAAATATTGCCATTTGGAGAAGGTGAAGGAGTTGATGTGCTCCTTTCTGTGATGGTGCTGGATGGTGGTTGCTTGGTGGTGTCAGTGCTCTCAGTGTGGTCACTCTGTGTGGATGCTGATGTTTCCTTAGTTGTGGTGCTGTAAGACTGTGCTTCTGTTTGACCACCTACCGCAGTTGTCTGTGGAGATTGTGAGGTGACTTCAGTAGAACCTGTAATTACAGAGGTTGTCAAGTCCTTCCTTGTTTCTGCTGTGGTGTCTGGAGAGCTTGGTTCAGGCAGGGTTCCTGAGGTTGTCAGAGGTGAGCTGCTGACACTAGAATCAGATGAAGTTGTTGTGTCACTTGAATGGGATGTTGGCTGAGGTAAACCTGAGGTCAAAACTTTGCTACTTGGAGAAGATGAAGGATTTGATGTTGTCCTTTTTGTGATGGTGCTGGCTTGTGGTTTTTTGGTGGTTTCAGTGCTTTCAGTGTGGTTACTCTGTGGAGATGCTGATGTTTCCTGAGTTAAGGTGCTTATAGACAATGTTTTTGTGTGTTTAGTTGTCACCAAGGATTTTGAGGTAGGTGGTGTGGAAGTTGGAGTTGCAGATCTGGACAGGTGCTCTGTTTTTGCCTCTTTGGTTTCTTGTGATGTTGGTGCTGCCATCGGTCCTGATGATGACAGATGTGTGAGGCTGGTAGTTGCAAGTGATGTCTCATGTGAAATAGTCCTTGTCAGCTTTTTATCTCCTTTGGTGGACTGAGCACGTGTTGTTTCCTCTCTTGTGGGAGTGTCTTTAAATTAGGACATAAAGATTCATAAAATATTAGCTTTAGAACTGTGAACCTGGGTCATTTATAACTCAATTAATTTGCACCTAGACCATTCTGTACCACAGTGCTGCAGACTCTATGGCTGTAAGGTTTTAGTTATTCCCATCATAGGTGACTCATAGTTATAAATAGCATTGCAAAGAATGTCTTTGTGGTAATAATCTCCAGTATCAATTCCTTCAAAAGGAAAGTCGTGAATTTTTTTTAGTGCATCTTCTACTTTCCCCATCTAAGGTGTAATAACCAAGAACATATGCTTCAGTCTCATAATAGTTTTAAATTAAGACACATATGCATTTCATGCAATCAACAAAATTCAGAATTGTCACATATCCTCTTTACACATTTCTCCCACAATATAATTGGATGAGTACTTTTCCCTTTTTTTTTTTATGGAACTTCTTATTCTTATCCTTATTCCAATGTTATGCCTACCAGTTTTCCTTTTGTTGGCCTTCTAATCCCATCTGCACAAATCTTCCTATTTTCATCCTCAATGAAAATCTTTTAATCTTTTACTCTCCTTCTTTTCTCTCTACTATCCCATCTGAAGTGCCAAAAATCTTTGTAGCCTATCAGCACCTTTTCCTGGGAAAGAGGAGAACAGTTGTGAACTCTATATTTTAATGCTCACCATGCCTACATACATGCACTACTGACAGACAGTACATGTGAACAACTTGCACTGTCTTAAACAACTTTGATTTCAGTATAAAGCTTTTGGGAGCTCACCAAGAAGTACAAAAGAATTTATCAGGACTGAAACTTAAAGTGTCTCAATTTTCTCTGGAACAATGTGGAGTGGGACCATGGTGGGATGGTCCCTAATATTAAAACATAGATCATTTCAATTTCATTTTACTTTCCCTGAGGATTTTCTTTATGGATGGTCCCTTTATGTACAATTCAGATCAGTCTCTTCCTACTTCACTTTTTCCTGAAAGTAGAGTAAATTCTGTTTACTTTTCAAAATCATATGAGGTCATGATCTCAGGACAAACTCATGTTTATAAACCTCAGCCAGTCTACAAATTTTCAAGGCACCACTACCTTATGACCACCAGGAAGACCCTGACATGTGAGATGCAGAGTCCATAGAGTGCAGGACCCAAGCTGAGTTTAGCATCCCACAAACTGTTCTCATGTGAAATTGTCATACAATCAGAAGATAAATAATCAATCCTCCTATATAATAAAGAGGTGATATGCAAATTGACCATCACTCCAACACACATGATGGCTGCCCCCATGTAGACCCAACATGCCCACCACAAGATGAATGGAAGGGGAGGGCAGTTGTGGGCAATCAGGCCAGCAGAGGAGGGCAGTTAGGAGTGACTGGGATAGCAAAGGAGGGCAGTGAGGGTGACCAGGCCTGCAGGGACGAAAGTTGGGGGGGGCCACCAGGCTTGCAGGGAAGGGCATTTGGGCCGGGGGGACCAGGTCTGCAGGGGAGTAACAGTTGGGAGGAACAAGGCCTGCAGAGGAGGACAGTTGGGGGGCCCCAGGCCCACAGAGGAGGGCTGTTGGGAGAGACAAGGCCTACAGGGGAGAGCAGTTGGGAGGGACCACGCCTGCAGGGAGGGAAGTTGTGGGCAACCAGGCCAACAGGGGAGGGCAGTTAGGGGCAATCAGGCTGGCAGGGGAGGGCAGTTAGGGGTGGCCAGACTGGCAAGGGTGGGCAGTTAGGTGTGACTGGGCTGGCAGAGGAGGGCAATGGAGTAACCAGGCTTGCAGGGGAGAATAGTTGGGGTAGAGGGACCCAAGCCTGCAGGGGATGGCAGTTGGGGGGTATCAAGCCTCAGGGGAGGGCAGTTGGGGGCAACCAGGCCAGCAGGGGAGGGCAGATGGAGGTGACTAGACCAGCAGGGGAGTGCAGTTAGGGGCAATTGGGCTAGCATGGAAACAGGCAGTGATCAGGATGGCAAGGGAGTGGTTAGGGGGTTATTATATAGGATATTACTCAGCCATATAAAGAATAAAATCTTACTATTTGTGATAATATGGATAGACCTAAAGGGTATTATGTTAAATGAAATAAGTCAGGCAAAGACAAATACCATATAATTTTATATATATATATAATCTAAGAAACAAAATAAATGAACAAGCAAAACTGAAACAGATTCATAGGTACAGAGAACAAACTGATGGTTGTCAGGTGGAAGGGGTTGGGAGAATGTGTGAAAAGGTAAAGGGATTAAGAAATACAAATTGGCCCAGCTGTCATGGCTCAGTGGTTGAGCCACCTATGAACCAGGAGGTCATGGTTCGATTCATGGTTGGGGTGCATACTCAGGTTGTGAGCTCGATCCCCAGTGTGGGGCATGTGAGAAGCAGTGATCAATGATTCTCTCTCACCATTTGTGCTTCAATCTCTCTCTCCCTCTCCATTCCTCTCTGAAATCAATAAAAATTTTTTTAAAAGTAAAATACAAATTGGCAGTTACAAAATAGTCACAGTGATGTAAAGTACAGCATAGGGAATCTATATAATAAAAGCCTAATATACAAATTGTTTGGTAGTTCAAGGGGAAGTTTGGCTGCTCACTATAATGTGTACTGACCACCAGGGGGCACCATGGAACATGGTGGGTGTCAGCGTTGCAGCACTGGCAGCATGTGTCAATGGAGGTGCTGCCAGTCCTGATAGGCCCTAACAAGAGCAGGAGCAGGTGAGTGGGTGGTGCCAGGCCAAGGCAGATGTGAGCAGGGACCCAATTGCCCCACTGATAGCCCTACAGATGGTGACCAGTGGCAGCGATAGAGGGTGGGGCCTCCCCCAGGTACTGAAGGAGCCAGGAAGGCCCCTTCCCCAATCCCCACCCTCCTACCCCCCGCTCTAGCCTGACCAATCGCCCTATAGATTGCAACCAGTAGCCAGCAGGCCCTGATTGCCTAATCAGGGCTGGGCCTCAGGCTAGGACAGGGAACTGAGTGGCTGCAACCAACCTCCTGTGGCGCCTGGGCTGGGGGCTGTGACCTCTCACTGGCTACCTGGGGGCAGGGGTAATAGGGATGGAGGTGTGGTGAGAATGCAGCGTGTCTGCTGAGCTTGCTCTCACTCGCCCTGCTACCCTCCCCTGGGATGCCAGAGCTTGTGCTCTGGGGAAGCTCCTGTGCTCAGGTGCCAGGTGCCCATGAGGAGCCTGCCCTGTACCCACATGGCCTCTTTCGGGTGAGCCAGGTTGCAGCCAACAGGAGTGCAGAAGCTGGTCGGGCTCCCCATGGGTTAATGCAGGAGCTGGTCTGTGAGGTTGGCTAGGAGAGAGCATGCTGCCTGCCGGCTTCTGTGCAGCAACACTGGGCAGCCCAGAGGGCCACGCTGCACCCCAGCCTGCAGCGTCTGGCCGTGCTCACCACATTTCTGTGTGGGGACTCAGTGCCATGACTCGGGCAGAAGAAAGCATGCAGGGGCCCTAGTCAGCTGGGACCCAGAGGTCCAGAGGTCAGCTGGGACCTGCCCTTCCACACCAAATGCTCATGCTTCTATCACCAGCCAGGCCTAGGGACTGCACCCATGCACGAATTTTGTTTACTGGGTCTCTAGTATAGTCAATAATACTGTAATAACTATATGGTGTAGGGTAAGTACTAGAATTATCGAAGGATCACTTTTGTAAGTTATATAAACCACTGTGCTATATACTTGAAACTAATATAATATTGAATGTCAACTGTAATTGATTTAAAAATTTTTTAAATACTATAGGGTGGAGATACAGAATTCTTGTAGAGCAAGGCACCTAATTAGGGTTGCTTCAAGTAAAAAAATAAAAATAAAAAAATAAAAAACACCTCAGGAATATAACAACTCACACTGTCTTGCTTATGAGGAAGAAGGCAATGTTAGACTACCAAGGTAATCATACCATTTAAAACTCCATGGCTGGAGAGAGTGTTAATTCTGTCAATGTGAATTATAGCAATTTTTAAAAAGCAAATTAAGTTTCTACTCCTTTTATTATTTTTCTCAATCCTCTCCCAAAAATATTTTTCCATTGATTTTTAGAGAGAGTAGAAGAGAGAGGGAAAAACAGAGAGAAATATTGATGTAAGAGGAAGAAATACTGATGTGCCTGACCAGGAGCCTGCAACTGAGGTATGTGCTCTTGACTAGAATCGAACCTGAGACCCTTCAGTCCCCAGGCTGATGCTCTATCCAGTGAGCCAAACTGACTAGGGCTCCTTTTTTTTAGTTTTAACGCTTGTCCCAATCAAGCAAAAACTTAAGTAAGTGCACATACTACCCTAGCCCTGGTCACATGATAGCATGATGTTAATTTAATTGATCATGTCCATTGTTGTTGTTTTCAATTTATTTGTTATGCATAATATTTAAATACCAAGCTGCTTTGTTTAAAATATTTTATTGCATTCACACTTGCAAATCTCTATACTTAATTGTTACTAATTACAGGTGATACACTTCTCAGCTTGTGTGCACGAATGTATGGATTGAATTTCAGAATGTGCTAGGAGAAACTTGGGCCCCTACTTAATCCAAAATGATTGTGCTTCAATTTTAAAAGGCACTTCCTTTATTGGAAATTATGAGTAGATTTGTTTACAAGACAGCAAATCTTGTGCCTGCTCTCTATTCAATAAAGTCCCAAAACTTGGTTTCTCCAGATAAAGTTTGGATTGGAAAACATTCACTCTGCAATTGTTATTAACCTTATTTCATCTTCTTCAAACATAAACAAGAGCATTCATCCTTCATCTGCCTTTGAGTCACCAGACAAAAGCTATTGACAAGCCAAACTTATTAAAATTATTACAGATTCTTGGCAGTTAGCATCTTTCAGAGCCTGCATCATCTCTGTAAAAATCAATATCAGCAGCAAAAGTTTCTTGAGATCCCAATCCAATTTTGTAAGTAAATATTTTATTTGTTTGTTTATGAAAGTAATATAGCTCCATTTCCAGCAATGTGGCAAAAGAGATAAGCTTTAACTACAAAACCTACAAATGCCAGATAATGTGCAATACATGTTTTCTAAATGCAGAGCTGAGATCAGAAAAAGGAAAGAGAAACACTCTGGGCTGAAGGAGTTGAAAACTAAGATGGTAAGTTAGTGCACATGTGGGATTTGCAGATTTCTGAAATCTAGTGTTGGAGTTTTAACCATGCATGGGGAAAGGAAACAGTGATTTTAAATCAGGATGCTGTAAATTGAATATGTTTGGTGTAAAGCTGGAACCCTCAGCGAAAAGGTGAACTAGAAACACCAGGAAGAAATAAGGAAAAGAAAGATAAATGAAGAATCTATATCCTATCTAATAAAAGAGTAATATGCAAATTGACCATCACTCCAAGACACAAGATGGCTGCCCCCATGTGGTCAAAGATGGCTTCCCCCACGTGGACAAAACATGGCCGCCATAAGATGGCCATCAGGGGGAGGGCAGTTGTGGGCAGTTGGGGTGACCAGGCCTGCAGGAAAGGGCAGTTGTGGGCAATCAGACTAGCAGGGATGGCATTGGAGGGACCAGGCCTACAGAGGAAGACAGTTGGGGGGGGACCAGGCCAGCAGGGGAGAAGAGTAGGGGGCAATCAGACGACCAGGGAGGGCAGTTAGGGGTGATCGGGCCAGCAGAGAAGAGCAGTTGGGGGATACCAGACCATCAGGAAAGGGCAGTTGTGGTGGAACCAGGCCTGCAGGGGACCCAGGCCATCTTGTGTCTTGGAGTGATAGTCAATTTGCAAATTACTCTTTTATTAGATAGGATATAGATTCTTCATTTTTCTTTTTTTTCCTTATTTCTTCCTGATGTTTCTAGTTCACCTTTTCACTGAGGGTTCCAACTTTATGCAGAAAATATTCAATTTACAGTTTGGGGGGACCAGATTGGCAGAGGAAGGCAGTTAAAGGTGACCAGGCTGGCAGGGGAGTGCGGTTAGGGGCAATTGGGCTGCACAGGAGCAGTTAGGTGTCAATCAGGCAGGCAGAAGTGGTTAGGGGGTGATCAGGCAGAGGCAGGTGAGTGGTTGGGAGCCAGCAGTCCTGGATTGTGAGAGGGATATCTGACTGCCACTAGGATCGGGCCTAAATGGGCGGTCAGACATCCCTCAAGGGGTCCCAGATTGGAGAGGGTACAGGCTGCACTGAGGGACACCAATCCCCTGTCCCCTCCCTTCGCCCCCCCCCCTCCTTCACGAATTTCATGCAAATTGTCTCCTCGGGAGTTCAATGTTCAACGAGGAGACCAGGAGTTCAGTTGCTCATTATGACATGGGCTGACCACTAGGGGGTGGCACGGAATGAAAGGAGGCCCTGGTTGGCAGCCAAAAGTTCCTGATCGGCCCTGATCGCTGGCCAGACCTACGGACTCTACCTATGCATGAATTTCATGCACCGGGCCTCTAGTATAATTAAGAAAAGGAAAGAATTTAATGATATAGAAACAATTGAAAATAAAGTCAATAAAATCAAAAGTTGGTTTTTTAAAGATAAAATAGACAACCCCCTGGCAAGGTTAATTAAGAAAAAAAAGAAGAAAAGAAAGGAAGGAAGGCCCTGTGACTTGGTTGGAGTATAGTCCCATACACTGAAAAATCATGGGTTCCATTCCTGGTCAGGGCACATACCTAGGTTACAGGTTTGATCACCTGTTGGGGTGCTTAATAGGAAGTAACCAATCCATGTCTCTCTCTCTCTCTCTTTCCCTCTCTCTCCTTCCTTCTCTCTTAAAAAAATCAATAAAACATACTCTCAAGTGAAGATTAGAAAAAGAAGAAAAAGAAGAAGATAGGCAACATTAACAATTAACCTCACTTTACAATTTAAGAAACTAGAAAAAGAACAAACTAAACTTAAAACAAGCAGAAGGAAGGAAATAATAAAGATTAGAGCAGAAATAAATGAAATAGAGAATAGAAAAGCAACAGAGAAAATCAATAAAACCAAAAGTTATTTTTTTAAATATATTTTTATTGAGTTCAGAGAGGAAGGAAGAGAGAGAGAGAGAAACATCAATTATGAGAGAGAATCATTAACCAGCTGCTTTCTGCACACCTCTCTCTAGGGATTGAGCCTGAAACTCAGACATGTGCCCTTGACCAGAATGAAACCTGGGACCCTTCAGCTCACAAGCCAATGCTCTATCCGCTGAGCCAAACTGGCTAGTGCTATTTTTTTTAAAAAAAAAGATCAACAAAATTGACAAAATTTTAACTAGATGAAAAAAAGAGAGAGAGAGAGAGAGAGAGAGAGAGAGAGAGAGAGAGAGAGAGAGAGAGAAGACTCAAATTATTAAAATCAGGGAGAAACCAAGATGGCAGCATAAACACCTGAACTTGCTGCCTCACACAACCACTTCAAAACTACAACTAAAAGACAAAATGGACATCATCCAGAACCACAGGAAGACTGGCTAAGTGGAAATTCTACAACTAGAAGAAAAGAGAAGCACACTGCTGCAGAAGTAAAGTACAGAGATACGGAGGGGCACATCATGCAGAGGACTGGTAAGTAAGTACATGGCTGTCTTTTTCAACCAGCGGGGAGACACAAGCTCCTAACTGCTCTGAACTCCAGTTCCAGGTGAGACTCTGGGGACCCAGACTCATTTGGGGAGAAACTGGACTATCTGGCAGTGGGCAAAATTTGAGGGCAGCTTTCTCTCAGGTGCTTACAGCATTTACTGTGAGACACTGAGACCTGAGGGCCTCTTAAGGCAGGGCTGATGGGAAGCCATTGCTGTTTGCTCTGCCCTAAGACTCCCCCCACCCAAGTTATGCACAGAGGCTTCTGCATATCAATGGCGTGGTCTTTTGAAATCTAAACTTACCTAACAGGTTGCAGCTGAGTCAGAAAGATCCAGAACATCCAAAAGAAGGCCCAAGGCCCCACAGCAGCTTGCACTGTTTCACAGTTGGACCTCATCTGGGCCTCCAAAACCCAAAGAAGAGGAATCTTCAGATATCTCTGAAGCTCCTTCTGGGTGGCCTCAGGGAGAGGCTAAATTAGCACCTCCTTGGAGATCCAAGAGCCAGGGTACCCAGGGGTCAGAGTAGGACAATCCAGATTACAACTCCTCATATCCATAAGGGATACACTCAGGGGGCAGACTCAGTGAGCACCAAAGCCCCACTGAAGCCAGTCTTGCCTTATAAGTGTGTCTCCAGCACAGAGGTTCTCCCATCATAGACACAGCTGGTCCTTACAGCCAATTAGCCTGGAGGTCAATTCTTCCCAGTGATACCAACAACAACCAAGGCTTAACTATAACAAAACTGTGCACACAGCCCACAAAGGGCTGCACCAAGATTGTCCACCTTGGGTAACTGGGGAGGCTGAACCACTGGACCTTATAGGACACTTAGCACACAAAGCCACTCTATCAACACAGGGAAGCAGCCAAAATGTGGAGACAAAGACACAGGTCACAAATGAAAAAAATGGAGGAAAGCAGACTACTGGATAGAGTTCAAAACCATGGTTATAAGGTTTTTCAAGAATTTTCTAGAAAAGGCCAATAAACTTAGTGAGACCCTTGAGGATATGAAAAAGGACTGACTAGAAATTAAACATATACTGACTGAAATAAAGAATAATATACAGAGATCCAACAGCAAACTAGAGGATTGCAAGAATCAAGTCAAAGATATGAAATACAAAGAAGCAAAAAACACCCAAATGAAAAGCAAAAAGAAAAAAGAATCCAAAAATATGAAGATAGTGTAAGGAGCCTCTGGGACAGCTTCATCTTAATTATAGGGGTGCCAGAAAAAGAGAGAGAGCAAGATACTGAAAACCTATTTGAAGAAATAATGACAGAAAATTTTCCCCATCTTGTGAAAGAAATAGACTTACAAGTCCAGGAAGCTCAAAGAACCTCAAGCAAAAGGAATTCAAAGAGCACCACATCAAGACACATCATAATTAAAATGCCAAGAGCAAAAGACAAAGAGAAAAACAGCAAAAGAAAAACAGTTAGTTGCCTGCAAGGGAGCACCCATACAATTGTCAGCTGATTCCTCAACAGAAACTATGCAGGCCAGAAGGGAGTGGCAAGAAATATTCAAAGTGATGAAAAGCAAGAACCTAGCTAAAGGAGTTCATCAACACCAAACCAGTATTATATGAAATGCTGAAAGGTATTCTTTAAGAGGAAGAAGAAGAAAAAGATAAAGATAAAAATTATAAACAACAAATACATATCTATCAACAAGTGAATCTAAAAATCAAGTGAATTAAAAATCTGATGAACAGAATAAACTGTTAAATATAATAGAATCAGGGGCATAGAAAGGGAGTGGACTGACAATCCTCAGGAGAAAAGGGATGGGGGGGTGCGGGAAGAGATTGGACAAAAATCATACACCTATGGATGAGGGCAGTGGAGGAGGGGGTAAGGGCAGAGGGTGGGGTGGGAACCTGGTGGAGGGGGCTATGGAGGAAAAAAAGAGGAACAACTGTAATAATCTGAACAATAAAGATTTAATTTAATAAAAGAAGCTAAAAAATCAGAAATGAAAGGAGACATACTAACAATTCTACAGAATATAAAGGATTATAAAAGAGTACTCTGAACAATTATACACCAGCAAATTGGGTAATCTAGATAAAATGGTCAATGTTTGTTTTAGATACACAAAACCTATCAAGACTAAATCAAGAAGAAATAGAAAGTGTGAATAAACCTATAACTTGTAAAGAGTTTGAATTGGCAATCAAAATATTCCCAACAAAGAAAAACCCTAAACCTAATGGATTCACTGATGGATTCTACCAAACATTTGAAGAAGAACTAACACCATTCTTCTTATACTCCCCCAATAAATTGGAGAGGACGGAACACCTCCCAACTCATTTTCTTAGACTAGCATTATCCTGATACCAAATCCAGACAAAGACATTATTTTAAAAAGCACAAAACTATATCCACTATGACCAACATTCCTTATGAATTAATGCAAAAATACTCAATGAAATAGCAACAAATTAAGCTCTGCAGCATATTAAAAGGATTATACTAGTAGGCCATGAAATATATTAAGGAAGACATATTCATTAAATACAAATTGCAAAATAGTTAATTGAGAGACCAAACCTGTAATCTCCCTACCCAGACCACTACATTGTTTTCATGTCTTTCTAGGATTTTTTTCTTTGCTTTAAAAATATATATATAGCCGAGACTGGTTTGGCTCAGTGGATAGATCATCGGCCTGCGGACTGAAGGGTCCCGGGTTCGATTCCGGTCAGGGGCATGTACCTTTCTTGTGGGCACATCCCCATTGTGGGGTGTGCAGGAAGCGGCTGATCGATGTCTCTCTCTCATCGATGTTTCTGACTTTCTATCCCTCTCCCTTCCTCTCTGTGAAAAATCAATAAAATATATATTATATATTATATATATATAGTTTAACTTACCCAGTGTTTATGACTTGATATCCTGTTTTTAAATTTTACCTGATTGCATGACCAAGTTTTTATTTTTTATAAGCACAGCCTGAGGATAGACAAATCTTTTATGTCTTGAATGGTAGTTTTTTGTCTCTTCCCCTTTTTGGACAGTAGAGAAGCTGGCTCCTGGGGACTGGACCAGCTAAGCCCAGCAGGAAGATTTTGAGTGTTGCGTGTAAATAACTCCCCTTGCTGAGCTCTGGAGGGCTCCTTTGCCAGCAAAGTCATGTCCTCAACCTGGATCTTTTCCTTGTTGCCATTCCCTTGCCCCCAGCAGCACTTCTGTCCTGGAGCACTTCCCTGAGTGTGTCCAGCTGTAACCACCTCTCTGTGGCCTAATGAGAGCTTGGGGCTTGTGCACTCTACTGCTTCTTTGTTTGTATTTCTTTAATATAATTTATTTTATGCTTATTCTGTTGTGTTGCTAGTATGTTTGTGATTGTGTGTGTGTGTGTGTGTGTGTGTGTGTGTGTGTATGTGTGCACGCACGCATGCCCATGTTCCTTCTGGAACATTGGACATCACCTTTATGCATTAAACTAGAGGCCTGCTGCACAAAATTTGTGCAAGGGGCTCAGCCCTCGAAGTTGTGGTGGCTGCCTTGGCCCTTGAAGCCCCAGCTTCATCCAGAAGGTTGTTCAGCTGTCTGGTCTAATTAGCATATTATGCTTTTATTATTATAGATAATAGTCATCATAAGAATAGCCCATAATTGACTTACTATTTTTTATGTATTTTTTTTTGATTTTTTTAATGAGAGGAAGGGAGAGGGATAGAGAGTTAGAAACATCGATGAGAGAGAAACATCAATCAGCTGCCTCCTGCACACCTCCTACTGGGGATGTACCTGCAACCAAGGTACATGCCCTTGACTGGAATTGAACCTGGGACCTTTCAGTCCACAGGCCGATGCTCTATCCACTGAGCCAAACCGGTTTCGGCTAACTTACTATTTTCAATGTGTCTCTTATTATCCCAGAAGCTTTGATGACTACCTTTGTGTATAATATTTTGTTTTGTTTTTATTATTCCAGCTCATTTAGTTAACGTAAGTAGAATTACTTGTTAATGCTGTTATAAAAGTTTTCATGTCATTAATACACATTGCTAAATTTCTTTGCAAAAATGTCATGCCAACCTACAGTCGCATTAGCAGTATATGAGAGTGTACCTGTTCCCAAAGATCCTCCCCCTTTGAAAAAAAGTATTTGCTTGGTGATACAAATTTTAAATCTCATCAAACAGGGCTGTGTCTGTCTTTTAAATCTTTATTTAAAGAGCTCGCTAGTCCTGGACTGAATTAATTAAATGCTTCTCTAGGGAATAGCAAGGTGGGCCACTTCCTGTCTCTGACAGTTTTATTGTGTCAGAAGGGGAGTAGGTGCAGTCTTAACAAGTCTCTAAATCTGTTGGGCTTGTTGCTACAAGGAAGAGATTAGCATTAGTTACAGCAAAACTACAGTGTTGTATTTGTCTTTCATCGCCATTTAAATAATACCTCTCAAACCACTCCTTCAACGGATTGTTCAGCTATTTATGGAAACAGTGTACAGTTAACCCAATGTACTAAGCTTGACTAGGTTATTCTTAGGCTAGTAAACTATGGGGGTGGGGAGCACTCCAGCGTTTCTAGAACAAACTGACTTCATCATTTACCAGAATGCAAGCCAGGCTATCCAGTTTCCATTCAGTGTTGGCCAACCGAAGCTTGTTGATCTCACCTTGGCCAAATACATAACATATTTGCAGAACAGAAAGCTAGGCTTTTGACTGAGAAGAACTGATATCTGAGAGAAACCGGTTCTCTTCTCTTCTCTCTCCTTTCTGTATGACACTTCAACTTCAACTTCACCAAAAAGACATAAGCCACCTTACTTCATCTCCTTTGATGTCCTAGAATCTTCTCCATAAGGAAATGTCTCTGCCTTCACCAGTCCCCCTATCCCACACCAAAAGAGAGGCCCAGTCTTCACTGAAAGGCTGAAAACACACACACACACACACACACACACACACACACACACACACACACACAGTCCTATCTGCTTCCCTCCCCCATCCTTGGATGGTGTAGTCCATCACTTCTCTCTGTCCATGAGTTTCTTTTTGAATTGTTCCTTCTCTTCTGCTGAAAATCACATTTAGGTCTCTCTTAACCTAAATAAAACTCTTTTCATTTGTCTTGTGTCCTCCTAATCCCCATCTTTGTTTCACCCATGAGCATTCCCTTTTTCATCTTCCAATTCTCAAAATGTGCCTTCCACTTGAATGACCTCACTGAAAACACTTGCCTCAAAAGTTACGAAAAAAATTTTTTTTCTTAATCACTAAGAATAATTTTCTTCTCAGTTCCCATTAGTATCTCTGAAACTTGGGATACATTCATTCATTCATTCATTCATTCAACAAATATTTATTGAGCAGCTACCTCAATATTCTTTCCTTGAACCGTGTCCCTTGATATTTGCACAGTCTTGCCCCCACTAAAGTTGGATGATTCTCCACCCAACACCTTCCCTTTTCCTTCTGTTCCTTTGCTACTTTTCTTTTCTTTCTTTTCATCACACAGATGACGTTAGTCTTCTGGGTATTATCTCCAGTTCTTTCCCTCTCCTTCTATACCTTTTTTTTCTGGCTAAATTACATCTACTTTCATGCCTTACTAATCTGTAATACTACCCTGACTTCGTACCCATTTTCTAGACTCACCTTTCCAGTGATTTCCTGGCTGGTAATGTCAGTACCCCAGGTATTAGGGCCAGAAACCCCTGAGTCATCATTGATTCCTTCCTCTTCCTTGTCCCCAACATCATAGTTTGGCAGCAACTATTATTCCTCCAAATTATTTCTCCCATCATGGTCTCTTATGTTAACCTTGTTACTCTTACTTTTTGTTGACATGCTTATTGATTTGAGAGAGAAAGGAAGGGAGAGAGACAGAGAGAGAAACATTGAATGGCTGCCTCCTATATGCACCTTGACCAGGGATTGAACACCAGGTATGTGTCCTAACCAGGGACCGAACCCATAACCTTTCAGTATATGGGACTATGCTCCAACCTACAGAGCCAAACTGGGCAGGGTTCATTAATCTATTGCCACAGCCTCTTAACTGCTCCTCCTGACTCTCCCATTCTCTACCTTGATTCTTAGCTTTCATCACACCACTGCTGAATTGATATTTAGCTATGGAACCTGGGAAAAGAGTTTCTTATATCACCTCCTTAGCAGCGATTGCTGTAGAAAATGCCTAATTGCCTACCCTGGAACACAGAAGCTTGGATCCTTAGGACATGGGTCTAGTTGTCTTATTAGAGCCATAGAGAAT